>WTSP01026344.1:0-34976 GCA_025331215.1 Actenoides lindsayi
TTTATATTTAAATTTATATTTATCTTGCTTATTTATAACATCTTATGCAGGTCTAAATTTTGTGTGATCTGAACAGAAAAAAAGCACAGAGAAATTTTTCAGAGCTGAACATCAAGGGAAGAAATATTATTCATCTGGGAAATAGTGGGGACTACTGTTAATAGTGCCAGAAGATGGTGTCAAGGCAAACTGATGCCTTATTAGCTTTTTTTTGCAACTATGAGCAAAGAATAGTGGTTGTTCACTTTGCGCTTAGACAAGTGTGAACCATATGTGAGACCAGAGCAGTGCTTTAACACTCTTATACACTGTATTACAGGAGCAGAGATTCAGGACCTAGAGATTCTATAGGTAAAAGCATACTGCCCTCTTGGGTAGCTCTCTAGGACAGCACTGTACTGGGTTGCATGACAAAGTTACATTTCATAGATGATACCGCATTGTGGGCATAGGGCTGAAGAATTAAGTTTTGCCCAATTCTGGACAGCGTGTCCCAGCATGCAGCACAGCCCAAGGTGGGTGGGCTGCTCCAGTGGGAACACCACTGGTGGCCAGTCTGGGTAACCTGCTTCTGGTGTCAGGATTAAGGAGAAAGGCCTTGGAGAAAATTCGGTCCAGTTAATCTCAAAATATGGGACTAGACAAGCAATAAATTTTACCCCAAACTTTTTAGGATCAGAGGGTCTAAACCAGGGCTCATGCTTATGACACTACAGTGTAGCTGAACATTGTACAGAAGTGAAATTATGTCATGCTATTTAGTGGCAGATGATTTTTTTAATGTCAGTTATTGCCATTTAGCTTCCTAGCTGTTTTCCCAAACTTCTCTAAGGGATTATCATATAATTTAGTTATAAAAGCATAAGTTTCATTTGCAGCAGAATGTTTGTCTTTTTAATGTTTCCATTCTTTTCAAAACAAAACATATGCTAATGATAATAATGTCTTTCTAATTATACAACTCCTTTTATCTCAATTGCTCTAAACACAAGCCAGAAATTGCATAAACTAACACCACCAAATAGGTATGAGGATACCATAGTTGTTATAACATCTTAGTGCAACACAATTGTTGAATTGCTTTTGGATCCTTATTCTACCCTCTACAAAGGGGCAAGTTAAAGGGTCAAAATATTTCAAAGGCAGGTCTCCATAAGTAAGACCTCTAAACCTGTATTTATCCCTCAGAAGTTTGAATAAAATCTGCTTTTTACTTGCAGGCTTATTTATAGGTACAGTATTGTATGTCTAGAGGCTCAGATTCGAAACATTAAGCCATTAATTCCATAGAAAGATATTTCATGTATGTTGCCTATATTGTGCTAAATATCATTCATTTCAACCAAGTCAAGGATTTCTGTGTGTTTGGAGAAAAACTGCACCATCTAAAGAGTACATGTTATTATACAGCTATACCTTTTTTGTTTGTTTGTTTGTTTTGTTTTTCAGATTATTTGAAACGCTGCAGTCATTATTCTGGTCTATATTTGGACTCATCAACCTCTATGTGACCAATGTGAAAGCAAGGCATGAATTTACTGAATTTGTTGGGGCCACCATGTTTGGTACCTATAATGTAATCTCTCTGGTTGTTCTACTCAATATGCTAATAGCCATGATGAATAATTCTTACCAACTCATTGCTGTAAGTTGTTGTTTATCCTTAGATCTTTTATAATATATATCTTATCTGTGTTCCTACATCCCCTTTTTTTTTTTTTTCTGGCAGTAAATCTTTTATGGAGACAGGATATTGGGGCAAATTCTCTGATTTGTTCAAATTCTTTTGCACTGTTCTAGAACGACACAGAAATCAGATCCTAGCTGAATTGGGCAGAGGGGAATTTCCCCACAACTATGAATGGGGAAGAGATGTCCCTGTTGCAGAAGCCATCTTGTGGCTTCCTGAGAAAGCTACTGGCAAGTGACATGTGCTATAGCCCTACCCAAGCTGCACTGTGCAGGACCACTCCTGAGAAAGAGACTCTGCCAAAGATTGTTCAATCTCTGCTTTATTTTTAATACATTATATTTATTAACCTTTAAAAGGCTGTTATTTTTTTATTACTATTTTCATCTGGCATGAATATACAGTTAATAGAAATTGGATGCCCATGTTTCATGAACAATTTTGGACCTGTTAGCGATACAAACAAAAGATCATGACTTTACATTCAGCTGTGTGATGTTTTCTCCTTTAATGAGAACTTTATTTATCTTTATCAGAGCTATTGGCTTATTTTTATTTCTCCTCTGACTATTAAGGACAATAATGAAAATAAACACTGATTCATCAGATGAAAATTCAAATATGATCATGCAGAAAGCAAACAAATAAAAGAAAGATTCAGTTTTAAGATTTTAAAATGTGCCTTTTTTCTAATCTGGAAATTACAAGTTTTCCCACAAAATAAATAGTGACTACATGTGTTTCTGTAACCCTAGTTGATAAGGTCTATCACACAATATCACAAGGTACTAGCATTCATCAAAACTCAGAGTGCAGGTTGAATACTTTTCCTACCATAAGTTCTAAATTAATGCATTGCTTACTGTATATCTGGCTAAATATCAAAGGGTGGGGCTAGTCTGTAGTTTAAGTTCTTGTTACTATGTTTATTGTCTAAATCTGATATTAATGGTTTGAACTTCTTCGTCAGCTGCTAGTATTTGGCAGTTTTTCCATAGGCTTTTGTTTAGATTTTTTTCAAACTTTTCAAAACTACACAATATTGTATGGAATCAAAAAAAAAAATTCAATTTTTAATTTTTTTTTTCAAACACCCACAATCTATTCCAAATATGTAATTCTGAAGTAGGAGAAAAAAGAATACTCAACATTTTTAAGTAGTCTTATGATTTGTTGTATAACCTATCTGTGAATTTCTGGGGCTGGCAATTACTAATGCACTCTCTTACACATGACTTACAGACTTGTTGAAGATGCTATAGAGCAATTAGAGTGACCTATGTGCAGTGATGATGAACTGCTATTATAACAAAACATCTCTTCCAGAAATGTAGCATTTTTCAGCTTATAATTATCCACTAATGTTTGAGAGACTTTTAATTATTTAAAAGCCTGTAGCAAGGAAAGAAAGGTTGATGCTTTACATATCTAACATCTCTTTACCGAAGTAAAGCAACTTAGCTCTGCTTTGTGTTAAAAACCTGTCAAAAGAAGATGACAGTATTTCAACAAGAAGATTCATTAGTATTTCAGGTTTGTTCTAGTTTTAGGTTTTCAGATTTTTTTAGAGGTTTGTTTCACCTCCTTAATTACAGTAACATCTGTGCTGGTGGTGTTTCTTGTGTGCAGGATCATGCAGACATTGAGTGGAAGTTTGCTCGAACTAAACTCTGGATGAGTTACTTTGAAGAAGGAGGAACTCTGCCCACTCCATTTAATGTTATACCAAGCCCAAAGTCTCTGTGGTATCTGATCAGATGGTTATGGAGACACCTTTGCAAGAAAAAAATTAGAAGAAAGCCTGAAAGTTTTGGAACAATAGGGGTAAGTCCTGAGTTTTACTCTGCCTGTAGTTCTCCTCTTTGCTATATAGATGAGTCTTACTCAGCTTCACAGAGCATCTAAACTGTCAAATAATGTGCATATGTTAGAGAATAATTAGCAGAGAATATTTATTTTTTACGTTCATGTCAATGTATTTGATTGAAGAGAGAGCGTCTTTGTATTCCTGTGCAATGACAATATAAACCATGACTGTTCCTCATCTAGAAATAATGCAAGAAAGATTAGAAGCAATACAAACACAAGAGATCAAATGTGTATACTTGTCTGCCAGTCCCAGAGGTCTGTTTGATGATCTCTAGCTCATGTATCACAGTTTAAGTATCATTGACATATAAACTACCCATGTATAAAGTATTTGTCACAGAATATTCTCTGTCTGTCTGTCTCCATGTGTAATGAAATAGGTTTACCATTCTTACCAAAAACTGTTCCTATTAAAGAAAACATTTTGAAAGATAACAGCATTTACTTGGAATCGCTTAATTGAATTTACAGATCAAGTTATTTCAGAATCACATTGGTCTCCTATTCAAATAGTGCTGATTAGTGGTAAAATTTCTAGGTGGAGGTGGAAAAAGAGGGGAAAAGACAAACAAGGGGAGCAAGAGTAGTCCTGCACCTGGGTTCAGCAGATGCCTGTGTAGTATCTCAGCCACAGACTTTCTCTGGTAGCTGCAGTGGGTAAAGCAGATTTTAATTTGTCCCTTCAGTTGAGATACCTCAGTCAGCAGCACAGTTTTTCTGTATTGTCAGAGGAAATATCCAGGCAACAACCTGACCCACCAAAAACTTAATGTCTCTAGTTATGTTTCTCCATTTCCCATAGCAAGCAAGTCTGTACCTCAGTAACTAGACTGCTTTTAGCAAACTCCAGCATAAAGAATTCTGTTGTGGGTGAAATGTGGATAATGACACTTTCCTTATAACATAGGGATCTGGTGAATATAAATGTTTTCAAGCCTGTTAGGAACTCGGATAGCAAAGCAGTAAGTGAGAGTATGAGAGTGTCATGTGTGGATAGGGGGAAGAAGAAAGGATTATAGTCCTCATGCTGTTGATTGTGGTAGCAAAGCTTCCATTCATTTTAAAGAAAATACAATTCTTTGCTGGACCAGTACTCAAAAGGTTGATATCTTTTTTTGTATTTCTTCCCATTTTCTTGAGAACTGAATAATAAGGGTAAGCTGTTCCTACACATTCTCCTGTCACATCCTAGCATGCAGTTAATTGTCATATATATATATATATATATACTTGGAGGAACACATTCACAGGGGTGTACAGACATATGATAAAGGGGAAGAGTAACATAGAAAACTGATTGACAATTCCTAAGCTGCTTAATGGAATTTGTCCTCTTTGTGGAAAGCTTCTAAGCAGGCTTATTGAAATTAGTCAATCTTGTGGCCAGTATCCACACTGTGAAAGCAAAAGATGCTTCACTTAGCTGTCATACTCGTAGGAAGAAAAGAAACAATCAGAAAAGGAAGTTTATAAGAATAAGGATGACATTGAAACAAAGCAGTAGTAGACTACAAAAAAGAATCATTGAGCAAAACCATTAAAATATTAGACGAGCAGTGAAGAGAGAATAACAGTGATTCTGACAGAATTAAAAATAAAAGACATGAATGGTGAAGAATTTCAAGAATAAAACATCATTGTGTAACCTAGAAAAGGAAGGAATAAATGCAGAGACCAACAGAAGGAAAAATGTTGAGATTTTGTTAGAAAGAGAAAATCAAGAAAGTGATGTACTTGTGTGGGGGGAGAGTGGGCAGTGCTTCTAGGCATTTGTTAAACATTTGGTAGGGATGATTAGCTAGTGTAAACTGATAGAATGATATTACAGTTAATGGAGTGGTGCCAGTGTATAGCAGCTGAGGATCTAGGGTTGGTTAACACATTATCCCAATTTGGCTGAGACAGATCCAGAATATCCTTATACATCCCAGCAAAACCTTCGTCACAATATATTCTGTCAGACTTTCCATCCAGGATAAGGAATTTTTCTTCCTTCTCAAACTGCATCTCTGGGAGTTTTCTGACTTCTGTCTCTGTGAAATCATAAAGAGATGGGGTGCTCTCAGTCCTCTGCTGAATAGCATGGTAAAGAAGGGGGTTCGGAAAGATCATGCCCTGGTTCTGCTGCTACTTCTTGCTGGGGTACATAAATACAACTTTCTAGAAGTTAGCAGATTGGGTTTTAGAAAACTGGTGCAAGAAAGGGTCAAAGGGCACAGAGTCTATACATAGAGCTGGTTGGGATTTTTTCCAAAGAAAGTTTTCTATTTTTAAATGAAAAAAGTACAAAATCCTTAAACCTCAAACTGTTGCATTAATATACACCAGTTTCAAAGAAGTTTTTGTGGGAAAGACTTTTCAGCTTCAGGATGGAATTTCTGTTTGGGGAGAGAGAATGAACAGGTGCCAAGTAAAGCAAATAGCTTGGGCTAATGGACTCCCAGGTTCACTTCTAATGTCCAGTTGATATTTATTATTTACCCCAAGCAGAGCAGCTCTGACAGGAGATATTTCCATCTCAAACTCATTAAGATCCCGAGAGGCAGAGGTGCTCTTTTGGGAGAACAGAAGAGAAGGCACTGAACCTGACTTCTCTGTGATTTGAATGTAAACCACTAATTACTGAACTGTTTGGGAGTGGAAGTCATAGGTGAGGGATATATGTAGGACATTTTTGGTTAATTTCTGTAGAGTAAATATTTAAAAAAAAATAAAAATGTTTGATGAGAGAAAGTGGAAATCCCAAAGTCTATGAGACAAATAGGGCCATATCCATTGCTACTTTTCACTACAGAATAGCTGCTTAGCTGCAAGTATAGAAGAAACCCCTATGAAGCAGGGGGCTCACCAGTAGAACCAGCATGGCAACAAGACTTCCAGCTCCCAGGAAAAAGTGAGTTGCTGTGGCTGACCAGGCAGATTCAGTCCACAGATCTGGGTATCTCATAAAACTACAAAGTTCTTCAGCTATCTCCCCAGCTATAACAGAAGTCCCAATAGAGCTATCTGAATTTGGAACATTTCCAGGCTCAGTCATGCACCCCAGCTCCAAAGTGGGATAAGATGAGGGTATGCACTATGCACTCAGATTTCCACATTAGGAAAATCTGTCCATATCCAGCAGAGTGTGAGAGACAGTATTCACTGCAGTTGTCATGTCTACATGCAGTTTGGGTAGATGTTAACCAGATGTTGTTAACTGGGTTTTCCCCAAGAGGTTAAGTCATCAGAGAATGAATAGGCATGCCATAGTGATCTCACAGTTTGTCCTAAGGGAATGTGCTGTTCCCCAGTTTTGAAAAACTTATTTCCATCACCCACAATTCAACCTTGGGTTTCCAGACCTTCTCCACTTGTACCAACAAACGGCATCACAAATTAAATTTAAAACCTCTGTGCCCTTTTGACCAAAGGGAAATGAAGGGTTTTCTCTGCATTTTTGTTCAGGGATCTCAGGTGACATCTTTCTGACTCAAGCTCACTGGAACCTCCTGTAATAATCTCTATAAAAATCTCAGACATAAGAGATATAAAATAAGCTTTGTCAGAACCAACTTCTTTTCATAGTCCTGCATTATGAACTCTGATTCCTTCCATATGATCAGTACTGGGGAAAAAATACTATTAGACCCAGTTTTAGGCTTGTTTTCTTACACTGGCTGTATGGATCTATGGATGATGTTTTCTGTAAGGCAGAACTGAGATTTCAAAACATTTTGTTCTGAAACCTCTAAATGCTAACTTTCTGCTAGGAAGCTCTACTCAGCAGTGATGTACTATGGTGGTTTCCAGTAGAAAAAACAATAGTGTGCATCCAAAGACTGAGTCAGTGCTAGAGGATACAAAAGAAATGATAGACAGAATGGAGCTGGCTTGTTAAAGTCAGAGTTTTTCAAGGATCAGGAATGAAATCTGCATAAGAAAATTTATTACCAAAAAGCCAGGAATCACAAGCTAGGAACGAATCAAGGATATATTAAATGTATCACCAACAATCCACTGTGAAAATACATATACATGTACACTTGAAAGTATGCAGACAGAACTTGTAAAGAAAGGTTTAGGGTTCAGGATAGTTTACAGCAGCTATGCTAATGAAAGGGTTTATGTGGGTCATATGAAGAAGAAAAATGTCAGTAGAAAGAAGTATGGCATGGTTGCTTGAGAAGACCATCTACCGTGCTGCTTCTTATCATGGGAAACAACAAGGTCTGCAGGGAAGTGAGGTGCCTCTGAAGAGAAGTTATTAATTTTCTTATCCTTTGTATGTCAATTCTGTGGTTCTGCCATCCTTTGTTGTACTGGGACAGCTGAATCAGTGGGTGCTGGAGTCAAGGGGAGCTTTTTCAAGTGACAGGCTTTTTCTCCAAAGCAACATGCTGCCAGTCATGTTGATTCTTTAGCCACAGCTACAGCTGAAGAAAGGCCAGGATGCTTACATGTGATTTACTAGCACTTCAGCTCTGCTATTAATCAGAGATATTCTGCCTTTCAGATTACAGCACAATTTTATTTTCTGTCATTTTGACATGTCCCAGGTATGCAGCATTCTCTTTAGCTATTATCACAAAGTATCTCCTACACTTAAACCTCCTAAATGATAGTGTGTGCTGCTTTTTATATATATAGATAGCAATTCTGTTGCAATTTGTCAGCTCACCTTTGCAAAATCCAGATTAATAATGCAATTCTGTTGATTAGGCTGAAGTTTTCCTGACTGCCCAAGGCCTTTGAGTGTCTCAAGGCTACTCTGGTTAGCCATCTGAAATACATTGCTATTTCAAAAAGGAAAAGATGTAAGAAAAGAAACCCCAATCCCCCTGGAATAAACTGTACTATTTTCCTCAAATTACATTGCACTTTATGTCTGATCAGTCACCAAAAAGTGTTTTACCTATACTTTTAAGTATTTCAGAGGAGAAAATGGAAAAGATTGTCAGGGATATCTTCAGTAGTATTTTTTTTGTACATCTAATGTTTAGATAAACAGTTACCTCTTTTCTAGCTATACAGATTTTTATGCATTTTTCCAAACAACCTACATGATAATTATTATCATTTGTCAGAGAAAATGTCCTTTCCCTTCTCCTATTCTTTATTCTCCAAGTGGAAAATGATGCAACTCCTAAGTCAGTGTAAGTATTTTGTACTTTCTCCATAATGTGTGTTATTGAAAACTGAGTAAAGAAATAACACCTTCCACCTAAAATGGCAATCAGTAATCTGGAGTATGCAACAAACATAGCTAAGGACCGTCTCACATGGAAACCCCTTCATCAACATAGATAAGTTCTTATCCTTTTTATGGGATACTTCTCTTCAAAATGAGGAATATATCCCATGACTTCAGATGGTCTTTACATTTTCTAGACTTTTATTTCTAATCAGTTTGAGGTCAAATGCAGATATTAAATTTGAATTCATGCTTTATAAAAGGTATAATTTTGATAGAACATTTCAAAAGAAGTAAGTTAGCATCATCAAATTTTTAACTGGTAAAGAAATTTTTCTTCTAAACAAGGCAAATTACTAAGGATGTCATAAGCAGGAAGACCAAAATAATTATCACTACTAGTAGAACTACTATTAAAGCTTCCTAAAGCATATTAGTATACCCTTTGGAAAGTGATAAAATTATCTCCTTCAATTTCATGATCTCATACTACATTGTCATCAGAAGAGTGTTTCTTCCCCTGTAACTATTTTTAGTCAGATTTAACTTTTATCCCTTTGTCAGCCATAGTTTTCAACACTTGTTCATGCATGTAGCACAGCAGTTACTTGAAAAAGTTTTGAACAACCAGAAATTAGGCTATGACCAAGTGGAGAAAACCAGTGTGGCTGACAACTAATGCAGATTCATTCTGCTTTCAGAAGGAATCAAAAGGCAATTATGAGCTGGAAACTAAATCTGAACGCTTAAACAGGAGATAGAGAACTAATGGGGGTAATAACTTTGACAGGTCATGTGTATTCTTAATTCCCTGTGCAATATGTATGTGTCTGTGTATGAAAACACGTCATTAAATATCTGATTTTGTGGGTATGGATCTTTCAAAAACTCTTCCAGCTTCTCAGAGGAATGGATTGAAAATAATTGTTGAGCGCAGTAGAACTGTTCTGGACATGTTACTATGCAAATAACTTTGTGTATGTAGTCATCCCAAATTACATTTGTTGACACTGCATTGAGTGGAAAACCTACAACTTCTGTTTCTGGGAGCTTCAGAATCAATTGCAAAAAAACCACCACCACCAACAACAACAACAAGAAGAATAAGCCTATTTTAGCTATTTCTTGTTCTGGGTACAGAATTAAACTTTTGCATTTTTTTGACATTTCACTGTGAAATAAAGCAGAGAAGATAGCAACTGCAGAAGTATTCTGCAAGACAAGAATCAGTATTTGTTTTATTTATAGGAGTTATTAGCTTTACCCAAGCTGAAGTGCTTTTCAATTACACCTTAAAGTGTTTTTCCCTTTACCTGTGAGTCAGATCTGTTGCTGAGAGCTCTTAGCCACGGCCTCCCTTGGTGCTCTCTCAGCACGAAGGAAACATCTCCATCGTGTGGTCGACTGCGAAAAATCAGGGTTTTTTTTTCCTAAAAACTGGCTAAAGACGGGTGGTGGGAGGATATCGACCTTCCCACGGCTGCCTTGCCCCCTCCGACCCCGGCAGTGGGCGGGCTCTCCTGTACCTCCACCCTTAAACACAAGGAATTTCCATCTTCTCTTTGGATGAGACATAAATACAGAAACACGATCTGGAAAAAAAAGTGAAGACAATATGCGTATTTATAAAGCCCTAACCTACAGTGGCTGTTCAGAGCAATTAGGAAATAACGATTTTCCCCTTTCTTTTAGTTTTTGCAAAACCCAACCACACAGCTACTGCATCCCTCAAATTAATTATGAGCAAGGAATCAACCCTAAAGTATAAACTAATTCTGAGTTTGGGGAAATTGTTAATCACAAATTGCCAATCTGTTTCAAGTAAAAGAAAATGACAAAATCCCTTACTGTGCTTGCCTCATTATGCAACTGAGGTCAATTTAACAAATCTCTTGGATGTCCTTTTATCCTGTTTTAAGATGCTGTAAGTGTTCTGTTTTGTAGAAACAATCAGATACCTTCTTTTCTTGCCAGCAGTAGATATAAAACCCCAAGTTAAAATTGTCTTTCACCAGTCAAGGATAATTAAGGTACAGAACAGGGAGCTGTTACTCATTATGCTATTGAGGACAACAGTACTTCAAGGACTAAGCCATTCAAGCCTTTTTTTCCCTGCATCTTCCTCTGGATAGCCCTTAGATATGACAGTATAATCTGATGCAACAGTTACTTGAAGCCTATACCATGCTTTCATTCTACCACACTTACTTTTTGCCATTCCTCTTCAGAACTACTATCCCTCTTACCCTCCCTCCTTATCAACACCAAAATCTGCATTGCAAGCTATGTTTCTTTCTACCATAACCCCTTCTGTAATCATGAGTTTTTAACAGGGAACTAGGCAGGAATTTTTCTCTTTAATATGATTGTATAGTGCAGGTTTTGTTTACCTCTTTCTTAAAGGAGTCATTAGAAGCCATACCAAGTGTCTTGCTAACACCGCGCGTATGGCAAGGTTTTCTCCATTCAGTAAAACAAGCTTGAGTGTGTGCAAATGAGTGACATGATCACACTGTTCCCCTTTCATCTCCAATCAGTGACTTTGGAGTTCTGCAAGCAGAGACCTGGCTGCCCCGCCACATTGGTGCCGATGCCAGAATAGCAACACATTGATGAAAATGTAGAAAATCCACTTTCCTTACCAGTAACAACATTCTCCATTCTGTAAAGCTAATGACAGGCTTTGATCCAACACTGCCATTTTTCAACAGGCTTTGAACCATCTCTCTCAGCTTGATAGATACCACATATTACACAGAACTGTTGTTTTACTATGCTGTATGTATTTTACTACCAGACAGGGATTCACGGGATTTTGTTCTTTTCATTACTTTTTGTTTCAGAGGCGTGCAGCTGACAATCTGAGAAGACATCATCAATATCAGGTATAGGCCAACGTTTATTTTTGGGGCAAATATTTTTCTATGCTTCTAAAAGGTCTTCATGAGGAAAAAAAATTAAAAAAAAAAAGGAAGACTTTCATAAGAAAGCAAGAAAAAAAAAAGGAAAAAAACGACAAAATGCATACTTATTTCATCTTCATAAAATGAACATATTATTTTTGGTTTCAAACAACAACATTTGAGAAGTAAGGTTGTCTGCTTTTGTGGTGCAAAAGGGTATTTCCTAGAGCAATAATATACTAAGCAGTATTTTACCCACTGTATCGTGGATCACTAGATTTTTCATGAAGATGCATGTCAGAAAAACAGGAGTCAAGGAACACAAGCTGCAGAAAGGGAAATTCTGTAAGGAAAATTGCCATCACAGTGAGGGTAGTAAAGCACTGGAAAGAAAAATTGCTCCAGTAGGCTGCATTATCTTCAGTCTTGGAGATATTCAGCATGTGACTGACTGGACATGGTCCTGAGATGGATCAAACATCCTTCAGACATCCCTTCCAATCTAAATAATTTTAGGATTCTTAGAAGTAGAAGGCAACAATGGAAACTATCAGAGAACAGGTTAAAAATAAGCAAAACCCCAAATGGAATTTTATTCCAGCTGTACTCTGGAATTCATTGACAGAAGATTTGTGGATGCTGAAAGATTACATGAGTTCAACACACATAAGAAAACCTGTCACAGCCCATTAAACCTAGAGCTATCATTTTAGATTCAGAAAGTCTGTGAATCTCACATCACAGGAGGCTTGGGAGAGTATAGCTGGAAAGAACGTCATGCAGTTGGACTAGACTCAGAATGCTCATGAGGCATCAGCAACTGCTCACTGTCAGACCACAAGTTATTGTCATGAGGAATACCTTTGGTCAAATCCAATAGATGATATTTAACATAATCACTTTCCATTGAAAAGCAGAACAAATTTTAAAAAAGATTTAAGGCTTGTACATTTTTTGTTGTGTTTCTAAAGCATGTATAAGTCCAAGCAGACACAGTGACTGTAGGTTTAATAACACCAAGAAAGCTTACACATTTTTTTAATATTTTCAGGAAGTTATGAGAAATCTGGTTAAGAGATATGTTGCAGCAATGATAAGAGATGCCAAAACAGAGGAAGGACTGACAGAAGAAAATTTTAAGGTATGCATTTATTCATATGCTTATAGATGTTTTAGTAGGATATTGTAAAACTATGAAGTACATTTCTTACATTCTTTGGTGTTTCAGGTATCATATAACTTGCTTCGTAGAGCAGTGTCTGTGTGTGATGGGCCACACACAGATAGTATTGTACATGGAATTCATCAGGTTTCCTTCTTTCTTCAGCTGGAGCAATAAACAGTTTTATCAGCTAATTTGAACTGTGCCCGTATAAGAGGACACCAAAGTGTTATTAAGCGTGTGTAACAACATATTTGCTAAAGCAAGATGCAGATAGTTTCAGCACCTTAGGAAATTGACTTTTTCTGCTATAAAGTGCTCTTGTGCCTTTATTTCTATACAGAACACCTTTTATATAACAAAAAAAAAAGTTAAGAACTTAAGCAGTCAAATACTAAAATCCTTTGACACAATGAAGTGAATAGGATCATATATCACAACACTTACATCCATCACTGTGTATTTCTAACATCAAATACTTTTGTTACTATTGGTGCATCAAACTCCAAACATTCAAAATTATATTCATCTGCCTCAGTTTATGCACACAGAAGATACAGCCTGAGCTAATTGCTGCATTATTGCTTCATTCAGATCTTCTTAAGTGCCATCACACAGTGTGTACAGGACAATCAAGTGATTAGGCCCAGTCAGCATGGGTTTATGAAGGGCCTGCTTGACCAACCTGATGTCCTTCTATGACAAGGTGACCTGCTTAGTGGATGAGGAAGAGGCTGTGGATGTTGTTTACCTGGACTTTAGTAAAGCCTTTGACGACATTTTCCACAGCATACTCCTGGAGAAACTGGCTGCTTACAGCTTTGATAGACATACTCTCTGTTGGGTAAAAAACTGTCTGGATGGCCAGGCCCAAAGAGTTGTGGTAAATGAACTTAAATTCAGTTGGTGGCTGGTCACAGGTAGTATTCCCCAGTGCTGGGGCATGTTCTCTGTAATATCTTTATCAATGATCTGTACAAGGGGATCAAATGCACCCTCTGTAAGGTTACAGACAACACCAAGTTGGGCAGGAGTGTTGATCTGCTTGACAGTAGGAAAGCACTGTAGAGGGGTCTGGACAGACTAGACTGATGGGCTGAGATCAGTTGTAGGAGATTCAAGAAGACCAATTACTGGCTCCTGCACTTGAGTCACAACAGCCTCATGCAACACTACAGGCATGGGGAAGAGTGACTGGAAAGCTTTCCAATGGAAAAGGACCTGGGGATGAGGGTAGATTTAGATGAGAAATCAGGAAGAAGTTCTTCACTATGAAGGTGGTGAGACACTGGAAGAGTTTTCCCAGGAAAATTTTTCATGATCCGTCACTGGATCTGTTAAGACCAGCTTGGATGGCGCTTTGAGATACCTGCTCTAGTAGGAAGTGTCCCTGCCCATGGCAGGGGGATTGGAACTACATGATTTTTAAGGTCCCTTCCAACCTAAACCATTCTATGATTCTATGATATTGGTTGACATCCAGCTGAATATAAGCCAGCAGTGTGACAAGAAGGCCAATAGCATCCTGGTTTGTATCAGAAATAGTGTGGCCAGCAGGACTAGGGAAGTGTTTTTCCCTCTGCACCCGGCACTGGTGAGGCTGTGCCTCAAATACTGTGTTCCGTAAAGAAAAACATTAAGGTGCTGGAGCATGTCCAAAGAAGGGCAATGAAGCTGTAGAAGGGTCTAGAGCTCAGGTCTCATGAGGAGTGGCTGAGGGAACTGAGATTGCTTAACCTGGAGAAAAGGAGGATGAGGGGAGATCTTACCACTCCCTACAACTACCTGAAAGAAAGTTGGAAGTCAGTCTGTTCTCTGAAGTAAGAAGTGATAGGGCAAGAAGAAATGGTCTCAAGTTGCACCAGGAGAGATTTAAATTAAATAGTAGGAAAAAATTTTTCACCAAAAGGGTTGTCGAGCACTGGAAGAGGCTGCTCAGGAAGTGGTGGAGTCACTATCCCTGGAGGTATTTAAAAGATATGTAGCTGTGCTGCATAGGGACATGGTTTAGTGGTGGACATGGCAGTGCTGAGTTAATGGTTGGATTCAATCTTAAAGGTCTTTTCTAACCCAAATGATTCTGTGATCGTTGGATAATTGCTGCAGAGAAAATGAAGAGAAATGGGGACCTCTTGAAGCCAAGGTGCTTCAAGGGCCTGCTGAGACAGGCCTTTACAAAATAGAAGTTGCACTTGCTGAAAGTAGACTGAAATGATTAGCTCAGACTTTGCTGCTAGCAGACCAACATCTAATGGAAATACATGAAGTCCTACCCGCACTGCTATTCACAGGCAAGTGTGCACACCTGTGTATGCCTTGTGCATTAATGTGTCCCTGTGTGTGTAAGAGATGGTGTGAAAAGCTGATCAAAATGCTGTTGTTGTGGTGGGTTAATACTGTCTAGCAGATTGGCTGTAGCTCTTCAAGTTGTCCACGAGCCTTTGTCCACCACTGTCAGTGATTTCTGTGAGTAGTCTAGGCTAAGGCACATTTCTTCTGAAGTGTCCTCTGCTAAAATTGCTGGGCACTTTTCTGTCTCTGTTAGTCTGCAAAGCACCTTGAAGATGGTTTTATCTGGATGATGAGGTTTATTACTGATCACCAGCATAATCCTTTTTTTCCCCTATTTTTAATGACAAGAGTAAAAGTCAAGGTAGTTTTCATTCTCTGATGTTTCATCTTTCTTCCTAATTTTTAGGAGTTAAAACAAGATATTTCCAGCTTTCGTTTTGAAGTCCTGGGTTTGTTAAAAGGAAGCAAGCTGTCTAATTTGCAGACTGCAAATATGAACAAAGACACTGCCTCTCTGTCAGAAAATGAAGAAAATAGTGAGAATGAAGAAAACAAGAAAGGAAAGAAAAAGGCCTTCAGCCTTTTTGACATAACAACGATGATTCACCCAAGAGCAGCCACTATTGCCTCTGAAGCACATAATGTAAGCAATGGCTCAGCAATGATGGTGTCAGAGTCCACTAAGGAGAAACAAAAGCGTGTAAATTTTGTAACAGACATAAAAAATTTTGGATTATTTCACAGACGATCAAAAACAAACTCTGTGGAGCAGAGTGCAAATAAAATATACACCGTTTCTGAGGAAGTTTCCCGTCAACAGGCAGAACAATGTGAGAAAACTGCTGAACTGGAAGAAGGAGAACTGACCATGAACTGTGAATTAAACATCCAAAGTCCTGATGAAAAATCTGTGTTAGCTGACTCACAAAATAGCAACAACTCTTCAGAATCACAAGGAGAGGGAAGTATTTGCTCTTCAGAAACAGAAAAAATGAAGTTACAGAACTCAGAACCAGCCACACTGCAGGATGAGCTGGACAAGGAATTGGACATTAGCATTGACTGTGATGGGAAACAGGAAACAATTTATCAGGGTGATTATGTGATAACAAGGTTGTGATGCTTACAAAAGGAAGCATTTACAAATATATATATTTTGCATAGTGCTTTTTGGGGGGAATGTTTTAAGAATTATATTAGCAAATGCAGAATTACACTTTATAGTACTCAACTGTGGCACATGATCTTGTAACATAGTAATCAAGAGAAAGGTAATACAGGGACTTTCTGTTTTGTAGCCTGCTTTAGCTTTCACAATTTGTTTTACATTTTTTTAATAAATGGAAGCATCTTGTATTCTTGTACTGTTGCAATAACCCACAGAAACTTTTTAGCTATCTTTTTCAATTACAACAAATGCAATTTCTCTCATATGATAGTTGACTCCTATGATAAATATTTTTCTATGCAAATAAAACGTAGCTTAAGAGACTTGTAAGCCTTTATTTAACTTGGTAGGTTCTTAAAAGATTCTGGGCACCATAGTAGTCATAACTGGCTCCTGTCAGCATAATTCATGTCAAGGTATTAGAATCATTTATTTAAATTGCTAGAAACTTGATTTTCTTCAAAAACTATACAGAATCAAAATATTAAAAATATATTCTTTTATTTATTGAAGGAATATGAATACATGTAAATTATGAAAGATCAGTCTATTCCATTATTTAATTGCAGCTTCTCCCTCTCAGATGATTATCACTGTCCTGATACCATTGCTAGAAACACGTCTGCAGGATTTTAAGACTGTAAAAAAATTGTTTCTTATAGTAAAAGAAATATCTGTGGCTTCCTAAAAACTGGTGATGGATTACTCAACAGAAATCCTTAATCATAACATCTACTGCTTTTTCAACCATTTATTTTTCCAAATGTGGACAACCTATGCACTTTAATATTCAACTGCTTATTAGCTTTTGCCTTCACCATACACTTGTATTTGCTAAGAGAAAGATACTTCAGGAACATACGATGAACCCCTGAGTACTTGGAAAAATATGGCAATTTGTTGAGAATTATTTTTAAAGGAAAACCTTAAGAGAGTTTCTTTGACAATTTCAGAGTTTGGGGGAACCTGACTGGAGGTTTTATAAAAAATACTTAGACATTTAAATGTATAAAGAAAACCTAACAGTATTTTTCATAACTGATGAGTGACTTACTGTCTTAGTTAAAACCAGTATTTTTTAAATTAAACAGTCTGTTTCTTTTTAATCAGTGGCTGGTGTCCTACATTATTAAAAATGTAATTTTACAACTGACCTAAGAATGACCACCCTCAGACTCTCAGCACCATTCATCTTCTTCCGTGGAAACATGTGAATATACCCCATCAGTGTGGTCATTTCATTCTTAACTTCCCTATCCCTGCTCTTATAGATTTTGTAGTTCATATCACCCTGTATTAAGGAACCTCTGGATGCATAGAGTACACTTACATTCCAGATAGAATCCATGACATGTAGCTCCCACCTTGTAGGACCTGACCTAAAGCCATACATTCTGGATCTAAACAATACTGGTACTGAACTGAGTTTTGGATCCAGAAAAACACCTCTCATCTCTATATTTTTAGGTGATTTTTCCAGCTCTACTTTACACTTGCTATTCTTTCTGAGTTTGTATGTTAAAAGCTTCCTTCCTGCACACCTATTTGTGCCATGGCAACTATGCGAGTATTAGTTGAACCAAAATGGAAAATATGAGCAGTAATTGGAAAATACGATCAGTAATTGGAAAATAGTTTGTACAGCTCTGCAACAATGTGTTCAAACCACATTTGATTGCTAAGATATGGTTTATTTCCATCTTGGCATCTTGATTTCTCTGTGGACACTCTCTCCTTCACGTCTCTCTCCTTGCCCACCTGTAGATTGTGAGCTCCTTGGGGCAGGGCCTGTAGCTTTTCTGTTTGGAAAGCATCTGAATTATTACAAGCATAACAAGAAATAAATAATAATAATGGTGGAATACCTTCATATCATTTTTTACTAGGTCAACTCTTTTAGAGAGCTCTCTTTTCTACTGTAACATTTATGTTAATAATGACAAAGCCAATGTGTCACATGTTGTCACAAAGATTTCTATACCCTAGTTAACAGTCCTTCTCCACCACTCATTTCAGTTCCTCATTCTTCATCATGGTTTTTAACACCTCAGAGTCCTAAGCTTACTACCTAAGCGTTCTACCCTTTCACTAGCCAAATTCAAAACAAACAAGCCTAGATCCAAAGAGCTTTCAATGCATTCCAGTCTTGTGGTTTCATTCCAGACAAAATGTGCCTAAGTGAGGTATTTATAACGCCACCAGCACCATTATTAGAACAAGTTAACTACCACACGTCTTAAGAGCTCTGCATATTATTCTGCCATTATAAGAGACTGTTTCTCCTGTGCATGAGGTTCCCAATAGGGCAAAAAACCAGGACAGTTAACCTTAAACATCAGCCATGCCATCACATTATGACCCCACTGTGCTGGGAGTCAAAGTCTTGGAGTAGATACAAGATAGAACAGTGAATACAACACAGGTGGGCAAGATACTTAGGCATAGGGCATCGGCATTGTATTGCATAGCAATAGGTGGTCAGTCTTTTGCTGTCTTTTTTCTTCCTTTTGCAATCTAATATTGAAATTAAGGTCTATTAAATAAAGCATACTTCAAATCAACATTTGCTCTATTTTTATGTGATTCTTAGGCATCAGAGCCTGACACCAATAAGGACCTGGCCCCATTCCATTTAAATTTAATGGCAAATAAGCGCCTCATTCTGTGAAAATAGATAAAACCCCAAAATATGTCCAAATTTGAAATGATGGTGTACTTCTATTGCTTTGTAGACAGTCAAAAAAGCCCTTCTCATTGGATGCCTTCAAGAGGACATGAGTGCCAAGAAAGATTTAGAGGTGCACAGAGAAAGGTTTGTAATACTACAGAAAAAGTATTATTAAGATTTGCAAAGCTGAGCATACTTTCTCCTCAAGAGAAATAAAAGGTTCAGACCTACCCATCCCTGTCTTCAGCCTCCATTAACATCAGTGTAGGAGAAAAACAAAAAAAAACCCAGGATATAAACCCCTATAAAAAACAGTCTTTTGAAGCAGCGTTTAAAATCATGAAATATTTCAAGGAGTTAGAAAATTATCTAAATACAAAGAGGTTTAATCCAAATAGTAGGTTGTTCCCAGTGATCAGAAAATGTTTTTTTAATTTATACTTTTTTTTTTGTAAGGACAAAATCTGACTGCCTTTTGCATTTCCATGAGACACAAAGTGGAGACAACACAGCAGGACTCTTCTACCCTGCCATACTGGGCAGGAGCCATCTTGAATTCTTGCAACCCTATCATCCCAAGCACAACATGTCTGACCCAAACCAGACAGGGTTGTGGTTATGTTTATCAAAGTTGGTTTGACTGCCACTCTCCCCAGGCTGATTCACAGTCAGAGGTCAGTGATGCAAGGACTGCATGCTGTACCTTAAAAACAAAGTTGCAAAAGGTGCTTCTGACTCTGAATGCTTTGTTGGCAATCCAGGGCACTGCAGAGGTGAGAGCCATGCATTGGAGGGTTCAGACTGTGGGACCCTGTGAGCTCGTGCAGGCCACTGCTCTACCTGTATGTAGTAGAAAATCACCGGAAAGCAAGCCAGGTAGATGCCTCTCAGGGGGAGCAGGGCTTTTTTAAATATTTTAATGGTGTTTTTAATCTTGATTCCTTGATCCAGAGAGACCATTACATTTTGACTAGTGTGGGCCAAACACCTCACACATACTGTTTGCATGATGGACTTGGCATGTAGCACCTTTTTTTTTTCCTTGTCTTTTTTTTTTTTCTATAGATCAGGATTTAATGAGAAATTCTACAGCTTTCCTAATCTGAGTTTTCCTATGAATAAGTAGTGTCTAGTTCCATAAGAATGCTTATCATCCTCAGAGCTGTAACTGTTGAGATCTAGAAAAGGTGAGGAAATTTCTGGTATTTGGGCACCAAAAAATTCTTCAACAAAATGTTTAAAACAAGAATGTCTTTCTTAACAGCATCCTTGGACAGATGTTTGAAGGGGAAATTTTTTGTATAGCTTCATCACGGGAATAAAGCACGGACAAAAGAAACAAATTGTTATATGTCCATCTCAAATTCTACTATAAATATATTACAGTCTATAACATCCTATTTCCTCTCTAAACCTCAGATGAATATTTAATCAGATTCTGGGAAGTGTCATAAGAGAGAAAATAATTGCATCATGCTTAAAGACTGTGATGAGACAATGAACTCTGGAATACAGTTAAAAACATTTGATATCAAATTTCCTTCTGGAAATATAGAGGGACAAATTGGACATCTTAATTTTAAAGTCTCTTAAGAGATACCAACAGCCTGAGTGAGTAGGGCAACCTCACAAAAACAGTAGTACTGGTAATGGTACTGGTAGTGACAGTGATTGCAGTGTTAGTAGTAGTAATAATGGTAGTAGTAAATGTAAGTGTAATACTAGCAATCCTATGTGTTTGCCCCTGGGAAGTGGAACTCCTCAGTTCTAATCCCTGCTCTGAAGTTTGCCGGTTTTCCTCAACTAGCAACTATTTGATAACACCAATGAGATGTTCTTAGGGACAGCTGTTCTCCAATATAAGAACTATAATCTCTAAACTAAACATCTTACTTCTCTGTGTTTCAACTCCTTGCCTAGCTGAAGCTTTAGTTATGGACCCATTCACTGCAGCAGAAGCAGATTAGAGATCCTTTGAGACAGTTAAGTAGTTGGACAAACTCCAAAACAAATTGCTGTGGTTAAGGATAAGTTTGAATCCTCCAGATATGAAAAGGAATTGAACCCATTGGACTACATCAAGTCGAGCTCACTAGACACTGATTTAGTATTTGAGAAGTTGCCTTATTTGTATAAGTGTAAAAGAATGGAGCAGAGATTGCTCTTCATAAACATTAAAACAACCAGAACCAAGCTGCAGCCTTCAACTTTCATGAACTTAAGACAGTAAGAGAACTCAGTCACACAATATATCTCAATTCTATTACAGGTCCCTCCATCACATTGTTGTTAAATATAGTTATACAATGTTTACACAGACGAATCATTTCAACTGTTTATATTTGTAGTGTTTGGGCAGTCACTATCTTTTAACTATATAGCTTTTCTCTCATTAATACTTGTTCTTCTGACTGTACTCTTCCCCCTTCAGCCTTGGTTTTCTCTTGGTGTAGTCTAAACTAATTATGCTACTTTCATTTTAACTAAAACTTTCTGTCCTTTTTTAGCTGACTGTTATAGTTGCAGTCAAGTGCTGTGCAGCATTAGGTGTTGCACTGTTCAGTACTGCTGTGGTCTTTTCAGTCTGGCCTTCAGCTCTTTGCCTTCTGCTGTGGAACTAAATTAGTGCATTCAGAGGCCAATGCAACTTTCCATTTCAAACTCTGTCCTTAGCATCAGATTGCCTCTGAAAGAGAACCTTGTCTCCTTCATATATTTTAGAGAGTTTAGATAGCTATCTATGACTGGAAACCTAGCTTTCCAATAGCTGATCGATGAAATATCAGTTCCACATAGTGCTCCTTCAGCATCTTTTCTCTCACCTCTCCTCTTTGACAAGGTAATTGATGACGACCTTGTTGATAATGTGGTTTCTTTAAGGCAACACACTCACTACTGCATTTTAAGATTATCAGAGTTGTGCTTGCAATAGGGACAGAGGAAGTATCCAATATATAAAATAGGAGCTTTCAGAAAGGTCAAGTCTCTAGAGACACTAATGCTTTCGAATTACTAATTACCATTATTAATGCTTTCTAGTCTGAAAATTAGTTATGGCACCTCACATTTGTGTAATTCATGGGAAACTCTTCCATTTCATGGAATCAAGAGTTAATTAATAAGAGCTTGCATACTTTTTATTCAATGGAACTGAAAAAGCAAGATTAACCCATCTATATTTGTTTGGTACATTCAGCTTTTAAAAAAACCTAAGGCATTCACAATAAAATTATTCCATGAATGTTTAAACACGCAATAAAAGTCCATGGTTAGTGAGGAAGATAGAATAACCTTCTAGAAATCCATCTGTTTCAATTTAGCAGGTTAGTGGAAATACTTGTTTCTCCCCTAATAGAAAATCTTTACAGATTCAAATACTGTATACCAAAAGTCTGGTCCCCATTAAAAAAAAAACCCAAAAAACAAACAAAAAAAACCCAAACAAAACCAAACCCCAAAACCCCAAACAAAAATACACAGAATTTTCTGACTTCATAACCTAAGAATATCTGAAAGTATTGAGCTAACCTTTCATAAATTTAATGGACAGTGTAGACTAATCCTTAAATGTGTCTGAGTGAAAACAGTACTTGTAAAATAACTCATTCTGGTTAATGATTAATGTTTTTAGCATAAAAAATCCAATTTACAAGATGGGGGATACATACATCACCATTTTCTGAAAGTGTCTTATAATGAATACAGTAAGTATTCATACAGGACCAAGAAACACATGAAGTCCTACACAAATGCTCATTTCAGCAATAAGTTTCATTGGTATTTCTTCCTCTCAACTTCAGAATCTGATTTTTATTTCCAGAGAATTTGTTCCTTCCCTAACAAAGGTAGACATCTTGAAAATTTCCACTACATGTTTCTAAAATTAGACAGTAAGACTCAATAGTACAATATTTTATGCTGTATCATCTGAAGTGTAACCTTTACCTTGTGTCCATAGGATTACAGTATAGTTTACTAAGGGATATTAGAAATGGTTTGTTTGTATGAATTATGAGTATTTCTGAGAAATTTAAGTCACCCATATCACATGAGTACCTACATCCAGCTACCAAAGCATGGAAATAATTTCTCTCCATGACTAATTTAACTGAATCCAGTTCTACCACAAGGAAAAGAAGCAAGCAGAAAAAAAGAAAATTGAGAGAGACTTTTTAAAATGAAATTAGACTTAGTGTAGTGTTTATTATTAGTATCCTTATTTGCCTTCACTTTTATTAAGTAAAATTAAAGATTCTGTTTTTTTCAGCCTCCCTTTCTAAATTAGTTTCTTCCTTGACTTGCTTTGCAAGACATCTAGACTTTGTATTTAATAATTAATAAGAACTTCATTAACTGAGAGACTGTAAATCAGGAGACCATTAAGGGAGATTGGTTCTACTGAATTTGTTTTTACAGGATTGTAACTTCCCAAGGTATAAAACTCCCATGCCATTTCCCAAATGAACTTACAGTCTTTGAATTACATGCTGCTGATCTGAAATCATATCAACATAGAGGAAGCTTCAAGATTTCAGGCTTAGAGAAATGTGCTCTGCTCATTTCAAGACGTCTACAATAACAATTTTCTTTCAGGAGAGACACCCATTGGGTATGATTTATAGTAATTTAAAGTCACATCTAAAGAATAATAACAGTAATACAAAAAATAGAAATGCACAATATATATTTGAAAAACAAAGTGAACAATCCATGTATCAGTGTTTAAGCAACAGAGTTCTGCCTAAAACTGGTCAACTGAAAACACCAGTCCAAATATCCAGACTTTAAGAAAATTACACTCAAACCCAAATCTGGCATTTCCCCAGAGAAATGAATACAGAAAAAGTTTATTCATGGACCCTGTACGGTGGGGAAAGAGCACTTCATTTGGGGAGTTACTTTATTGTTTGTTTGTTTGTTTTCTATTTCTGCTGAGCACAAATAACCTCTGGAACCTGAAGTATTCCCACACAATCACACCCTAGAGCTGATGAAGAGAAAACCAGATGTATGATACTGAGCCAAGATTTATCCAGCATGGTCAGAATAAGTAAGCGATGAAAGAACAAGTGAAAGCAATTACAAACCTGAAACTAGCTGTTAGTATTGCAAAATACACAAGTTTTTATAAGAAACTAGGAAAAACACAATTTTCCTGGGAAATCAATTTTCCATGTAAAGACAATATTAAATTCTCATTTGAAGTTTTCATGTGAATCAACTTCTGAAATCTTGCCTGGGATTTCCTTAGTGATCTTCTGTGACACTGCCATCAGTGTCAAAGAAAGCATAATAGCATTGGCTTAGGTTATCCCTGACTGTGTAAAAGTGATCCTTCAAGCTAGGAACAACATTTCAAGCTTTATTTTGGCTTATTTTTCTCTCTGGCCTGGTTCTTTCTCGGTTTGAAAAACAAAGAAGGAATACAATTGGAAGAAAGACTTTATTTAAACTTCAGAAAAGAGTAACTGTGCCATTAAACAGAGGTAAGGATTCATCACAGAGATAGGAACATTGCAGAGCAAAATGGAATAACTCTTCTCTCTACATCTATTTTAGATAATGGATGTGATAGAAAATGTAGAAGTAAATTACAACAATATCAGTATGCATTGTTGCTGCATCTACAGTCCAAGACTGCTGCCTTTTGGAAATACACCTGCAGCTGTTGCGGTTTGACACAAGGCTGCATGGTATGAATAGGACAGCTATACCTCTGTTCCCATGCCATCTGAGTGGGAACAGCTGCACTGAACAGAATTTATGAAGAAAACACAACATGCTAAGTCATGCCCTCAGCACCTGCTTCAGAAATCACACAATATCACTCAGTCTATGGTTCTTTGAAATAAATTCAATCAATACATTTTGTAGATGAACAATATACATTTCTCTATGTTCTCGTCGGTTCTTTCTTTTCCAGATCTCTCTGAGATTCCAAATTCTCTTCCCTTCTGTTTCTGTCAATGTTTACTATTGACTCTCCACCCTTCTAAGTTCGATCCTTCAATATCAATTCCTTTTCCAATATTCTTTTCCCTGTTCTCACATGTGCTAGTTTTTTTGCATATTTTCTTGCCATGTTCTATCCTCGATATTCAAGCAGTCAAGCCATTTAATCACACACAATTTCTGATCTAGTATATTGACTCTTCATATACCACAAAAGAATGTAAAACTGCAGTCTTTCAACCTGACTAATCTGGTCTTTGTCTCACATGTTGTGTGACCTGAAACATATTTTTTTAAATCATTTGTTAGTATTAAGCAGGAGGCAGAACACAAAAGAACGCTTTTTGGGTCAGAGTGTCATCATATTATGTTACTTTTTTCAGCTGACTTTGGATCAAGATGTATTAAACTACAAATACTGGAGAGTACTCTAAAAGCTTGCACTGGGTGTAAAGAAAACTGTATCCATTTGGAACTGCAGTTGGAATTTACCTCCAATACAGCTTGGTTAGGACATTTAGTCTTATACTCCTACTCACACAACAGGGACATCTAGTTTTTAATGATGATAACTAAGGAGGGTTTAGGATCCTACTTCATCAATCTTACTTCCAGTTTGGTGTCTGTTATGTGTTTTACACCTTTCTGTTTGAAGTTCATACTGTTGCTTTCAGACAGAACCTTGTCAGTTAATGGAAGGAGGAAATGAACATGAAGATGACTCAAGCATTCTCACCTTTTGCAGGAAAATCTACTAACTGATTTTTGTTTCCTTTTTAACCTTTTTAAATATAAATTAATTTAAATCAACTACTCTTTTTGTTTGGTTAGTTTGGTTTCATACTTTGTTTACTGGCTATGAAACAAAGCTTTCTCTTTTCAGCTCTTTCCCAGAAATGTTCTATACTTCCACTCCCTGGGAATATTTTGTATTTTAGTACTGTATTTTCTGCTCCTAATCATGTTTTGTTTGCTAATCATGACCTTGTGATCTTTGTATTTTTCCAGTAAATGACTTGGACGTGTTTAGGATGTGCTTTTTATTTGGCATCAAAGCAGTGAGTAAGCATATATTTTTTAATACCCAAACATGTCTCCTAATGCCTACATCATATCTTTACACAGAGGTCCTTGAAACAATTACAATAGAGGAGAAGCTAACATTTCCTTTATTGCACTATGACCTTGTTAGCTAAATATTGAAAATTAAATACTTCACTGTTCTACCTGAAAGAAGACTTGTGCATTTCTGTTATAAAAAGGCAGAAATTTTTCCGTGTCTTCATTTATCACCAAAGCTTCCTTCACAATTTTTGAAGATTACAAAGAAAAACTCCGATAGAGTATCAAGTAACTTCAGCTGCTCTGGGAAAAACTGAAGAGGTAAAGGAGAAGGAGGTGTTTCGCTCTGGCTTAGACTCCTAGGTCAGAAGGGGATCGGTCCTCTTTTCAAAATATTGGTAGACCTATTTTAAAGGACACTTAGGTCAGAAGAATAGGTTCAGATTCTTGTTCTCTCTAAAGTTCACATCTACAAAAACACTGTCTATATCTAAGGAATCTTAGGTAGCCTGGAGGAAGCTTCCCACTCTTAAGTGAAATGTACTTTTACAATACTGTGAAAGAAGCCTAGATGTCCCAAACCCCAGCTAAGCCCCCTGAACAATTTCTCCATTTCTTCTTTCAAAAAAAAAAAAATATTTACAAAGTAGAACAGCTCTAAAAGGAGAACCTAATAAAGATATTTATTAATATAAAATAAGCTGATAAATTTGGCATTTGCTCCAACTACAACACACTGTCTCTGATGGGACTTTATCATGGTATCAGCAGCAGCAAGAAGTTAGGTCTGCCCCTAGACTACTGGAGTTTTTTTAGCATTAACCTATTTTGATACGAAAGGCTAGGCATAACCCAGACCTAGCTGTGAAAATGCTTGGCTTGCCAAGAGCTTGTGTCACTCCAGCATGATGAAACTGAAGCTGCACCTTAGCCCAGGCTGCAGAGAGTTCTTCATTTGCAAAGAAAGGCAGACACAGAGCAGCTGCTGTGACTTCAGCAGCAGCACCTCCACTATGAACTTGAGCCCATAAGTATTTCTGGAAGCATCTCAGCCCCACCCACTAAATCCCTGGGAACACAAATATATCAGATGCTGAGCACTCATTTGAATCTCATAGAAAAAAAAGCTAAGACGCGACTTAAAAACATTTCTCCCTTGTCCTTATTTCTGCCTTGAACAAATTAAAGGGATTGGTTTCTAATATACCGTGAGATAGAAGGAGTTGATGTTTGCAGCATTATATCATAGGTTTGACCTTGCCTTTGTTAAAGAAAAATCTAGGAAGAGATTTTGGTGACTAGCTATTGCTGCATTCATTTTTTAAATTGTCCATTAGGTTTTGATGACTTAGTCTTGATGCTTATGAAGAACACCTTCTTTCCTATTTTAATAACTTCAGTATTGTAAAATCTCAAATTGAATTTTCAGACCTTTCTAGAGAATGGAGAGACATTATGGTAAGTAAAGAAATCTTTCATAACATCTAAGAGTCTCTAATATGTTCACAATACAAGAATTTTTTTTAATTAGATAGGTTTTTAAATATCATAAATTAAAATAAATGTTTTATACATGCTTAAAATGCAGATCTGGGGAAAAAAAAAATAAAACAAAACCAAAACCTGAATCATTGGAGTAGCTTTTTAGGTTTGAGGCCAACACATTCGGAAACCTAACGTCTATTTCCAAAAACATTTTAGGGCACAAACAGCAAAATTAGGTTGACTTTCCATACTTGGAATAACTTAACCTGAATGTGTAATGTGTTCTCTTTAGTGAAAATAAATAAATAAATAAATAAATAAATAAATAAATAAATAATAAAAACATATTTGCCAAAAATTTTTTTTTTCTGCTCTTGAAAGGAGTATACTTTTACCAAGAGTCCTTAATCTAGAAACACCACCATGTTTAGCTTTGCACATACAAGTACTCCCACAGAAATTAAAGCAGGATTGAACTAGGGGTTGAATGTACACATACAGCTTCCCCTTGCAAAATAATTTGCCTTCTTTCATTTTTATATTGCTGTGTTGACAATGAAACAATGAAGCAACACGTCTCTCCACACTTTAATGCAGGGTGCTATCAATTGCTCAGCTGATTAAGCTAAAAAGTACTACAATCTTCAGGAAAAGGGCAGTACATTAGTATTAATTTCTCATGTCAAAGGAGCAACATGATTTAGCTTCATTTAATCAAATACAGAACACTTTAAATCTCAAAAATACTTAGCTTTATGAAAGTCAAAGGGAGTATTTCCCCTCAAAAAATGCACAGAGTTTTGATAGAGAGCTGCAGGCTTCAGCTCTGACACTCAGGGACTGTCATAGCTTTGTGCTAAATAGGTTGTTGTGGTGTTTCTGAGTTTTTTCCTTTAGCACCCAGAGTTCTCCAAGCCTCTAAGGAAAGCCAGGAATGTGAAATATAGTCAATCTTTACATAAAAGGCATCCAAGATTTCTGAATACTGTTCCATTTGCGCTTTCTGACTAACGGGACTTATTTCTACCTTTGTAATGAAATTCTTCATAATGTATTAGTTTTCATATCCCTAGGGACATATATGAGTCTAGAAGGATGGAGATTTGGGGTCTTTTTTGTTTATGTTGCACTACACAGAATTTTGCCCCTTCCTCAGGGCCTACTTCTAAGTTGCTATTAAAGTACAACAAGATTCATCCACAAGCCCTGCTTGGAATTTAGATCCAATATACTGTTCATTGAAAATAATATCAACTGTGTGAATGCCCTGTACTGCTCTTTGTGCAAATATATAGACTTAGTATTCCAGCTTTTATCAACACTATTTTTTTATCCATTTCCTTCTTCTCTATTTATACTTCCCTTTCATCTTACAAGCAAATTATATGTGACATCAGTACTGGGACAATATTAGGGATGACTCTAGATTTGAGCTCAGCATCTACCTATTCTGGAATAAGTATTTCTGATTAATCTTCAGATATTTTGATAATATTTAAAGCTTTCCTTATGTCTAAAAAAAGTAAGTTGGTGAAATTTCCCAGTCAGACTCTTTTTTGTTTGATTGGTTTTTGCTTTACTCTGATCACTGACTTAGTTTTGTGTCAGAGATTACAAAGGAAACTATACTGTAGGAGACACTCCAAACAGTCAGCCTTGCACATTTTAATTATATCTGGTTTTCATTGTCAGTAAAGACAGGAGTACAACCCCATAACTGGGAAATAAAAGGCTTACCACAGACCAATCCTACTGTTAAAATGGGGAGGATAACAAGAAGGCATTATTACAATAATGTTTCCATGACAGTCATTACATAATATAGGTGTGGAAAAAAATCATTACAATTGTGAAAATTATTTTAGGGAATTTTTATGAAAATCTATTAGACTATCAGTTCCGTTCTATGGCAGTGGTAAGGAAACAGAAAAGAGTCTGTGTTGTTTCTGAGTGATATAGTTAAAATGTTATTCTCTGTTCATCAGGTACTGTCTGAACTGTTACAAGTTTTTGAGACAATCATGCCCTAGAAAGCCAGAGCAAGTGAGATCCTAGTTTAAATATACACCCTCTAAAAGTATTGAGATGAGAAGAGAGATTTAGATGACTCCATAAGAAATTAAAAACAAAACCAACCAACCAAAAACCAAACAACCAACCAAACAGTTCACACACAAAAACAACCCCATAACATAGACTTTTAGTTGAGCTTTTACTAATTTACATCTAGCTTTTTTATTATGGGCATATTAATTTACCATGTAATTACAATTCATAACACATACTTCCATGACTATTTCCCTTATTGCTCAGGCCATACATTTGCTGTTAGGCTATTTAAAATATTTAAAACCAACCAGGTTACTAAATTTGGTGAACACTATTTGGGCTGCAGATAGTATATAAGCAGGTTTTTTTGTGTACTCAATATCCATATCTGAACTGTCTGGTCTTGATCGGCTCTGGTAAATCACTCGAGATTCATAGTGGCTGATCCTTGTTAAGCTTTCTCCTAACTAAGGCAAAACAGTCAAAGTATTCCAAGCAGCATTTAAATTTTGTTCACATCACACATTTAGCATTTTAGTGAGTCTATTTTAAACAGTTCATTGGAAACAAACTTCTTTTAAGCTTTGTGGGCTTCGATTTATTTTTTTGAAGAAGTGTTCAGATAATTCTAGTACTTATTTATTGGAATTCATTTTGTTTTAGCTTAAGATCCATGACTGCTCTTTGGGGTTAGAAAAAGTTTATGTAGAAGTAACACAAAAATAAGCCAAGGCAAATTAAACTTGCTTAAAACACACTTTCATTTTGATTGACTCTGTATATAAGAAGCTGGAGTCTGCAATAATTAAAGGCTAATTTAAAATACTTCAAATTGAACCATTATAGAGGCAATTATCCTAGCTGAAGGTTTGTTATAATCGGAGTTCAAACAGAGTGTAATATGAAGTACCGTCTGCTACATCTGTAAGGGGAAATAAAAGGTCTCTTACAGGCCTTGTACCAATATGTCATTGTCCTTAAAGATGTCAAGCACCACGAATAATGATTGAAATGCTTTCATGCAGGTAAGTTTTCATGCTCAAATCTCCTGGGTTCTGTTGCCATTTGTTCAATAATAAAATAATCACTGAACTTTTACAACCCTGGTTCATCAGTTCACAGAAATGAGAAAAATCACATTCTGCTCTACACAAGAGTCAGCAGAATCTCTATAGATCTTTTTGGAAAGAACTTAGATAACTGGTTTTTAATAAGCCAGATATATAATGGGAGGGTGCAAACCCAACAGATACACAGTGGTATCTAACGAACAGACAAGAGGCATTGAGCAAAACTGAAATACTGAAAACTCCATTTAAACATAGAAAAAATATTCCACTGTGGGAGTGAGCAAAAACTCGAACAGGTTTTCCAGAGATGTTGTGGAGCCTCCATCCCTGGAGATATTCAAAACCTAAGTGGACACGGCTCTGGGAAACCTGTTAAACCTGAGAAGTAACCCCATGCAAACCTCATAAGGCCAAATGCAAGATCCTGCACCTGGATTGAGTCAATCCTCAGTATCAATACAGGCTGGTGGACAACATGATTGAGAGCATTCCTGTGGAGAAGGACTTGGTAATACTGGTGGATGAAAGGCTGGACATGAGATGACAGTGTGCACTTACAGTCCAGAAGGCCAACTGTATCCTTGCCTAAATCAAAAGAATGGCCAGCAGGTTGAAGCAGGTGATTCTGTTCTACTCCACTCTGGTGAGACCTCAGCTGGAATACCGTATCAGCTCTGGAGCCCTCAACACAAGAAGGACATGGACCTGTTGGAGTGGGTCCAGAAGAGGATCACAAAAATTATCATGGGGCTGGAACACCTCTCCTATTAAGAAAGAACGAGATATTTGAGGTTGTTCAGCCCTTAGAAGAGAAGGCTTCAAGAAAGGGACCTTATTGTGGCCTTTCAGTACTTAAAGGGGGACTATAAGAAAAATTCGAACAGTCTTTTTAGCAGGGCCTCTTGCTACAAGACAAGGGGTTTTAAACTGAGAGTAAATTGAGACTATATTAAAAGAGTAAACTTTTTGCAATGAGGATGGTGTAACACTGGAAAAAGTTTCCCATAGAGGCCCTATTGATGGGGCTCTGAGCAACCTGATGTAGTGAAAAATACAGGAGGGTTGGACTAGATGACTAGAAAGTCCCTTTCAAACCAAAACATTCTATGAGTCTATGATTCTGCTCCGAGCAGGGGACTGGACAAGGTGATCTCAAGAGGTGCCTTCCTGCCTCATTCTTTTCTATCTCTATTCTTTTAAATCTGGAGAGCTTGAAATTTGAAAAGTAGAGCGGAAAGTACAGATGCCATAAGAAAATATCCTCTCCACTCACAATTTGATTATGGATTTTTTTTTTTAATTGGCAATGCAGTGAATTCCTAGAAGCTTTCAAGGAGGAAAACTTGAAAAATTGAAGAGTTTTCTTGTAGACAGCTCAGGAGTTCTCAACTCATTTGTCCACCTAAAATAAGAACTGTATAGAGCCTGGCAAAGAAGGCTGCTTTCTGATAAATGACACCAGGGGATAAAGCCTGCAATGTATTACTGAACAAGTTACACAGAGTGTACATCTGAGGTCAGGGAAGCCACATGACCAATCAAAAATCTTCTTCACATGCTGAAATCCATCCATCCTTGAGACTTCTGCGACCAGCATGATCAACTCTCTCTCCCTGAGAACAAGTTCTTAATACTGGAGATGGGAGAGGTGATAGAAAAGCACATGATTCCTCTTCCTATAGGATCCTCTTGTAGATTGACATTTTCTTTTTCTTGTAAGGAGCATGGGCACAGAAAGAATTTTGTGCAGCTGAGGAGGTTAAAATGGATGTGATCTATTTGGACTTCTGCAACGCCTTTGACATGGTCCCCCACAGCATCCTACTCACCAAGTTGGAGAGATATGGATTTGATGGGTGGACTGTTCAGTGAATAAGGAATTGTCTGGAAGGTTGCATCCAGAGGGCGGTGGTCAATGGCTTGAAGTCCAGATAGAGAGCAGTGACAAGTGATGTCCCACTGGGGTCTATACTGGGACCTGTACTGTTTAATATTTTTATCAGTGACATAGACAGTGAGATTGAGTGCACCATCAGCATGTTTGCAGATGACACCAAGCCAAGTAGTGTTGTTGATATGCCAGGGGGACAGGATGTCATTCCAGAGAGACCTGGACAAACTGGGGAAGTGGGCCCAGGTGAACCTCATGGGATTCAACAAGACTAAATGCAGGGTCCTACACCTGGGACAGAACAATCCTCACTATCAATACAGGCTGGGGGATAAGGTGATAAAAAACAGCCCTACAGAAAAGAACTTGGGGGTGCTGGTGGATGAGAAGCTGGACATGAGCAGACAGTGCATGCTTGCAGCCCAGAAGGCCAATCGCATACTGTGCTGCATCAAAAAAAAGCGTGGCCAGCAGATCAAGAGAGGTGATTCTGCCACTTTGCTCTGGTGAGACCTCACCTGGAATACTGTGTCCAGTTCTGGAGCCCTCAGTACAGAAGGGACATGGACCTTATGGAGTACGTCCAATGGAGGGCCACAAAAATGGTCAGAGGGCTGGAACATCTCTCCTACGAGGATAGGGAGAGGGAGCTGGGGTTGGTTAGCCTGGAGAAGAGAAGGCTCTGGTGAGACCTGATAGTGACCATCCAGTACTTGAAGGGGGCCTACAAGAAGGCAGGAAAGGCACTGCTTACAAAGGCCTGTAGTGACAAGAGGAGGGGCAATGGTTTTAAACTAGAGAAGAGTAGATTTAGATTGGATGTTAGAAACAAGTTTGTTTCCATGAGGGTGGTGGAACACTGGAACAGTTTGCTCAGGCAGGTAGTTCGAGTCCCCATCCATGGAGATATTCAAGGTGAGTCTCCATGAGACTCTGAGTAACCTGATCTTGTTGAGAATGCCCCTGATCACTGCAGGGGGGTCAGACTAGATGACCTTTAGAGGTCCCTTCTGGCCCAAATCATGCTATGATTCTATGGTTCTATTCTATGATAAGATGCATACAAAATTTTAAACTTCATTATATTTCTATTGCAGAAGACTGTAATTTCAAAATATTCTGTATTCATTGCCATGGATAATTATATAGTAGTACATTTGTTAAAATAATTATTTACTTTATAAACTGCAGTGTCTCATTTAAAACTCATGCTGTTTATTATGTCAGATGATACTTACTCACTTCCTAGAGGACCCCTGCCACAGTTAACTGTAGGGGGTTTTTGAGTCATTACTCTCATTCCAGCATCTGCAGTCCTTCGAGAAATGTTTATTTCACCAATAAGTAACATGGTAAGGCTATAATGTATAAAACAAATGAAGGAAAACTCTCTGTTCTGGAACATAACCTTCTTTAGTAGAGTAGGTGCCTTTTAAATTCCTTTTTAATGTTTATGCTCGGTCATTTATTTTTAATCTGAGCTAGCTACAACTCAGCAATAAAGCTGAAGAGCAAAATAAGTTAGTTTATTTTTAAATAAATATTTTCTAAATTTAGGGGTGTTCATCTGAAAATAATTTTAAAGCATCCAAGTATAAAATATTTAACCATGACACTTCCATTTTTTCCCATTCAACTCATATCAAACTGCTGCTAGACTTAATTTGTTGGTAATGACAAAAGGAATTCCTCTTATTTCTGTTTCATTTGTATTAGGTTCATCTTCAGATTTATATCCTCGTTTCCATGACACTTATCAACACTTATGAACTACAGCAGTTAAAGGGTAAATGCAAGACATCTGATTGAAGTGAACTGTTGCATTTAGTTTCCATTTGTAATTTCCTAATCCCAAGCACTGGCCCAGACTCAAAGAAGGGCAGTTTTATCAGTTCTCAGTAATCCCAAAGGGTTAAGCAATATCTGAATACAGACCTCCACAGACATATCTCCTCAACCCCAGCTTTTACTTAGAGGGCAGTAAGAGTGATGGCAGCAGATCTGCATGGTTGTTGTTCTTTGCAGTCCCTTGATGCTTCTTGGGAAAGGAATGTTTTGCCTTCCCTAGAAAAACTGACTTTGAACACTGACAGTGAGCTCCATTTAGCACCTCCAGTTCTATGTCTAGTGTCAGACAAAAATATCTTAGTCACACAAGGAGGTGAATATGTTGTTGCAACCACATTGCCACTTCTTATTAGGTAGAACTCATTAGCTTTGGTTCATGTTTTATTTTGATGCTAGTCAAACTGTGGTTACTCTTGAATAGTAATGATGCAGTGAAAAACTCAATAACCGAAGTTATTAAGCATACATTCTTTATTTTGCAGTGCCGGATGCACAGGGGATCACTCCTCCAGATGTGTGTACCGATGCAAGCTGGGTACACAGTTTATATGCAGGCTAAACATACATATTCATTGTATTTCTTAGAAAGGGCAGTCTTATGCTAATGGGTTCCTGGGATTCATTTACATAGTCCGAGCATGTGTAATAAAATTAGGGTTAGGGTCTTTTCTCCCCTCGGTGGTCTTCCATGACC
>WTSP01026345.1:0-41427 GCA_025331215.1 Actenoides lindsayi
GCACCCCCAAGTCCTTCTCGGCAGGGCTGCTCTGGGTCCCTTCACCCCCAGGCTGTGCTGATACTGGGGGTTGCCCTGCCCCAGGCGCAGGACCTTGCACTTGGCCTTGTTGAACTTCACAAGGTCCACAGAGGACCACCTCTCCAGCCTGTCCCAGTCCTTCTGGAGGGCAGCCTTTCCCTCCAGCGTGTCGACTGCACCACTCAGCTTGATGGTTTTCGCAAACTTGCCGAGGGTGCCTCAACCCCACTGTCCACATCACCAACAAAGATGTTAAACAGCATCAGTCCCAATACTGACTCCTGATGAACGCCACTTGTTTCAATGTCCAGGTGGAGACCAGTGAGAACTGCAACTCTGAGTGCAACCACCCAGACAATTCCTTATCCACCAAGTGGTCCACCTGACAAACCCATGTCTCTCCGATTTAGATACCAGGATGTCATGTGGGACAGTGTCAAATGCTTTGCCCAACTCCAGGTAGACAGTATCTACTCTTCCCTTATCCACCAATGCTGTAACTCCATCATAGAACACCACCAAATTTGTCAGAGACAATTTGCTCTTAGGGAAGCCATGTCAAGTATCAGGTGGTTGAAGTCCTGCATGAGGATGAGGGCTTGTGAACATGAGGCTGTTCCTATGTGTCTATAGAAGGCTTCATCCGCTCAGTCTTCCTGGTCAGGTGGCCTGTAGCAGAGCCTGTATCCTTCCATTCCAACACTCCAGTCAGATATTTGACACTTTTTTGTGGCGTTTTTCTAACAGGATGTCCATTCACCCACTCCCCTTCCAGGAGCAGTTAGTGCTCAATGCTGAGATCCACTTTCCTACCAGCAAACACGGAAGTCAAGACATGAAATAATGAAGATTATAGAAAATAAACTCACAGAAGCTTTAGAAAATGCCAAGAGAAAGAAAGCCACCCAGAAGTCCAGTTGCTTTTGTTTTTTAGCCAGTTAATTGAATCTACTCAACCCAACATCGAAAAATAAAATTCTTCATGCATTCATTTTTTTTCCTCTCTACTAACTCCTGCAGCCTCCTTTCTTCTAAGACTTTGGCATCCACTGCTCTCCTGCACCACAATTACACCACACCTGCAGACTTTCTGCCAGTTTTGTCTACCAAGGGCCACTTAAAGCCATTCAAGAACCACCAGCTAGTGACAGCTGGCAAACTCTAATCAGTCTCAGTAGTCTATCATATGTAATCAATTGCAAATAGAACTTCAACAGACTCATCCCATTATTTCCTAGCTAATTCCCCCCGGGAAAACAAGCCAGCAAGCTTCCACCGTGAATCATGAAGCTAGTTTTGCCCCTGTCCCTCCTTCCCGACTTCTGCCTTTCCCCTCCCTTTGCACCAGTTCACTGCACTGTTTCAGTTTTTCAGCTTGATATCCATTATGTTATGTCAGCTGTTACATTACGCTTAAAACAATAGACTCCAGCTGGCTGAGGTCAGATGTGAAAACAAGGACCTAACAAAGCCATAGACCCTCCAGTTATACTGAAATTGAGATACACACTGAATGTAGCACTTAATGACAAACTACTTTCCAGACATTTGGGCAAAGCATAAAGGAAACACCTGTCACTGCAAACATTACGCACTAATCCAGATAAACCCTACATTTAAAAATCTTTCTTCTCACTGCTCAGCTCTACTACACACCAGGATTTCACAGTTGAGCATTGTTTTTCCAAGGTGGCATTTGTATTGCTCCGCTTGTTTACTAAAATATTAAAGAGGGAAAAACACTTCTAAGGTCAAAGAAAATGTTTACCATGTTTCTTTTAGTGTTTACCAAGAAAATGCTCTAAGTTTGACCTGGATTTACACCACAGAAAAGTTTAGTCAAACGTTAACCCTTAGGTAACGAGCTTGGCAAAAGCGGACGGTAGATGTGACAGGGACTAAAATACTCCTTTTCAGTGATGTTATTCTCTTAGATGCACCTTTGAACACAATTTCTTGGAACGCAGCTATACTAATAAAGCAAAATAAACATCAGGTATACTGTGTGACTTATGAGAGCAAAACCAAGCTCTTGGGAACGGGTGAGCTACTAATCACTTTGAGCATATACCCTTGTAGCTTTCAAAAATGCTGCAGATGCTATAAAAGCAATGTTTTCTGAAAACCATCCCACCACTGAGCTCACCCACGAACCGCTGGGAAGCTCGCTCGGTGCCGAAGGAGAAGGCGGCTCTGTGCTCACGGCAATCCTTGGCCAACACCCCCGCACAGCGAGGGGGATCACCGTGTCAGATCATGTGGGCCACCAAGCAACCAGCAGACGGAACTGATCTGTCACCCATGGGGCTGTGCCGGCTGCAATCTGTCACCAGCCCATCCTGAGGACCAGGAAGGTCCCTCTTCCCTGAGCCTGGCCTAGTTTTCAGAGTCTGAGCCCCCATAAACGCCTGGTGCTTCACAACCAACTCATCCCAAGGTCCTGTGGAGAATAAATGCTGAATTCTGACCCCTTTACTCCCAGTGACGTGGTGGCAGACACTATTTTCAGTGACAGAGTTCAGGTATGCCACCACACAACTCCAGTACAGAAATCCAAGAAGAGGGATTATAATTTTTGCCATAGTTCCTAGAAAAGGCAGAAATGGAAGTAACTAATTTTCTGTATCCAAGCTTATCTTCATCATATACACACCCTGCTGGGCCAGGCTGAAATAAGAATTTAATTCCAGAATTTTTGAACCTGCTAGAAGCGTATGCAATACATGTGAAAAGAGTTGGCTTCTCTCTAAAAATCACTGCTTATTCTTATATACATCTAAAAGCCAATTTTGGTGGTAACTTTAGAGAAATTTAGCCAAAAGCTACCACTTCCCCCCCTTCCTCAAAAAGGAGACTTCTAAGGCAGTAGCAAGAGCATACCTGGAAGGACATAACATACTGAAAAATCTGTCTGCGTGTCAACGAGTTTAGTAACTTTTTTTCTCCCCCATGCAAATGCTTGTCTAATTCATTTCACTGAAAGTTTTAACTGGTCTCACTTTTCTCGAGAAGCCAGGCACACGATGAGCAATCAGAGAGGTGAAACAGCGTGAATCTTGTGGCTACAACCACAAAGTGGCCAGAGTTGGCCCTGGCTGCAACACTGACACAGCCCTTCTCTTCCGCCCCGCTCTCCCAGAGTTTTTTTTCTTTTTGCTGATTACTCGTATAAAATTCCCCAAGCCCATGTGAAAAACCATCTCTTTATTAATAGCTCACTTCTTCCAAAGGATATTTTTGTCTCCTTCAGGAGCCCAGCCAAGGTCTGATGCAGCCACCCCAGACAGGGCCCAGCATGGTCCAACGCTGCCCTCCACAGATTTTACAGGGAAGCGATAGTTCCCTTCTACAAGAAAGTGAGATTTGGCACACGTGAAAACAAAAAGCAGCTCATCTTTCCCTTACTCCTCTTAACATACTTTCCTTCCACGTCACCTCTTCATTCCTTCCTGGCATTCCTTTTGAACTCAGACTTCACCTACACCACAAAATAACAACAGGCTGTTTTTTTGTTTTGGTTTTTTTTAAGCCCATTTCATTAAAATGGTTCAGCTGTCCCTAACAGACAATCTTATTTCATCTTTAGAAGCATCTGATTTGGCTCACTCAGACCTGTTCAGAATGGATGTAAAGCAGAGTTTGAGCTGGACTAAAAGCATGTTCTCACAACCTCCTGAACCAAATTAATTAAATCCCTTTAACATTGCACATCCATTAAACACCTAATTCTCCTCCACAGCCCAGGGTTGCTGACAGGGGATTGCTTTGCAAACAGCTGGAACAAGTTCAGATGTTACCACCAGCAGCAATTCAAACCAACACAGCCAACTGTGCACTGAAGCCGATGAAAAGCACTCGGCTTTATCTACCAGCACAGCCCAGCTACCCCCAGCACCACAGACTGAAGCCCTGTGAGAAACACCTGGCTCACATTCAGAGGAAGCTCCCTGTTCCACCTCCCAACAACACTGTCACCTAATTACAAGGGAAAGGGCAATTTTCATTTCAATTCATATTTCCTGAGCTTGCAAACCACTCACATTTGGCCATTTTACTACAAACTAAACAGCAGAGAAGCTGACTTCCAATGCAAACTGGGATTCTCAACTTCAGCTGTCAGTGGAGTGACAGGAAGGAAATGCTGCAGCAAGTGAGTCCCTGGCAGGTCTATCTTCAGGTCCAGCAGAGAAGGAGGACTAAAGAGCATGAGTCCACCACACCAAGGTCTTCTACACCAGCTGACCTCACTCTGTGTCCGACGCAGGGACACGGCTGGAGCTACAAAGACATTTTTTGCCTTCTCAGCTACAGTTGTTCCTTAAGAGTGTCTGTAGAATAGATCAGTCTGTAGAGCTATCAACAGGCATCCTTTATAGACATTAATCCCATTTATTTCTCACCACTGTCCAGATCATCTCTGTCTTGGCCTTCTTAATCAAGGAAGATAATGAGAAAAAAAGTGCTGGAACCTCTCTGAACTGTTTTTCTCTGTGTAGAGCATCTTCAGAATCAAAAGCTGTAGGTCTTTTTCTCTTTCCTTTACAGAAGACCCACAAAACACTCCAGCAAACAAACCCAAAGCTTATATTCAAAACAAAAGATCATGTTAAAAAATAAATACAATCTACATTTTTCATAGGCTTAGACTCTGTGCCACCTTCAATTGTAGGAACAATTTCAATGCCTATAACATAAATATTGAAGGGTAACAGTTTTGGGTCATTATCTTAGCTCACAGTCTTTTAAAAAAAGTTGTTTAATCTCTTCAGGAGACTAAAGGAGAAAAGGAACTCAGAAAACAGAAAGCTGGAAAGAGCTTAGACTTTCATCGTAAAAACATACCCTTCCTCTTTTTTTTCTTTTTTTTTTTTTTTTTCTGTTGGAATCAATATTGAAATGAGATTCCTACCAGAAAATGGCTTTTTCAGGCACACTAAATATCCCTTGGTTCAGCAGAATATTTAATCCCCTTGGATCAGGCACTTGGATTTTGTTAGATCATGCTGAGATAACAGCATTCTGCTGTGTTCTGGCACCATAAAATCCTTGCTTATGAAAATAAAAGAAAAATATGGCCTCTCTGGGAACATACATCTTCAAATTACTTTTTTCCATAGTTTAAATACTGTAGTTTCAAAATCAATTTTTACACAGATATACCACATTCTCTTTATGAGTCATGGCAAAAGCTCTCCCGCACCACTGTTTTCAATGGGCCAAGTGTACACAGACCCCTCAAAATGATGATCCTTTCACAAGTCTTGGCTCCGACTCCAGCTCGCCCTGGGCAAGTGCCAAGGAGTAACTGGAGTCAAACCCCCTCCAACAGCACCATCTAGTGAAAAAAAGGTAAAATAAACACATGCAAATTTAAACAGTTTTCCCTGCACTCTGGCAACTAACAAAAGGCCAATTCTCTCCTAATCTCCCATTACAACTGCATTTAGGTATAGCTTTCATCAAGGCTCTTTGCCCTGTGACGTGTGGTGACAAGCAGAGAAAGATCCAACTGCTAATTGTGAACTTTTTGTCTAAAACTGCAACACCACTGGGAACACAAACTTTCCCTGGTTTATTTTGCCAGTGTTAATCTTGCATTATTCTTCTTACTGTCAAGAAAAACAGAAGATTTTTAAATGCTTTAAAATTATCAATAACATAACCATCTATTTCCTCCTCTGGTAGAGGGAGGTGATATTATAAGATATGCAACTCCAGAATAAAAAGGAAATAATACATAGAGTCTCAACAGCCTTTCTAGCTCTTATTTTCATGTAACTGTAGTATCTTGTATGACTTGTCTGACTTTGGGCCCCTCACTCCAAGGACATTGAGGGGCTGGAGCGTGTCCAGAGAAAGCCAACGGAGCTGGGGAAGGGTCTGGAGCACAAGTCTGGTGAGGAGTGGCTGAGGGACCTGGGCTCGTTCAGCCTGGAGCAAAGGAGGCTCAGGGGAGACCTTCTGACTCTTGACAGGTCCCTGACAGGAGGTTGGAGCCAGGTGGGGTCAGGCTCTGCTCCCAAGGAATAAGCTACAGGACAAGAACCACCAGCCTCAAGTTGCCCCAGGGGAGGTTTAGGTTGGATACTGGGAAAAATGTCTTCCCCAAAAATGTTGTCAAAGTCCTGGCCCAGGCTGCCCAGGGCAGGGGTGGAGTCCCCATCCTGGAGGGATTTCAAAGCCATGGAGATGTGGTGCTGAGGGACATGGTTTAGTGGTGCCCTGGCAGTGCTGGGTTAACAGTTGGACTCGATGATCTTAAAGGTCTCTTCAAGCTAAACAATTCTATGACTGTATTGTTGAAGCACGAAAGGGCGCGCTCAGCTTCCATCTGTAACTTTAATGTGGTTGGTCTCCCTGGTTTCAAAAAGACTATCTGCTCAAGTTGTATAGGTGCTTAGATCTTTCATAGGAAGAAAATTCATCACAGAAACCAGAAGTTTCACAACTACTTGTTATGACTTAAAAACAAGCAAACAAAAAACACAAAACAATAACAAAACAATGATGACAAGAACCACACAAACCCCAACCTACATCTGCACAAAAAGAAAGCCCAAAACCAGAAACCAGGAAAGGCACTGCATGAACAAATACCTGCACAGACTGTTTTAGCCAGCAACTAACTATAATATTACACCTAGGAGTACAAATACCTTACAAGTTAGTTAAAAATAATACACCAGGCATGAAGATACCTTAACTAGAAATATTGTAATTGACACTCAGTTAAATACACTATATTCTTATTCTTGCAGCATTCCTATTAGCTATAAAACCTCACCGTATTGAGTAGATAAATTTACAGAATTTATTTTCATTTATAGGGGTTTTAAGTGAACTTTTTCACATTAAAAATTAATTCTATTATACCAACAGTATTTATTACTGGTGCACTGCTACAAGAAATATTTTGAGCACACGTTTAAATTACTAGTTAGCACTTTCTCAACACAGTGACAGTGTTTCCACAAGCAAAATAACGGTCACCTATTTACACATACAGAGAAAGCAATGATTTAGCAGGGGGTATCCCACCACTGAGGCACAACAAATTGTGACCTTTTTTTTTGTATGTTTACAATCATGCATCTCCAACCTCAAAATTAAGAGCTTTCCATGACATCTAGGCTGGCAGGACAGTAATACTCTTGGAACATTTCTTGATACATATCTGTTGCAGCATTAGTGTACTAAAAACAGAAGGTAACTGACTTCTCTACAGAAAGACAGAAAGACCAAGTTGTCTTAACTCTAAAGTCAATGGAAATACACTTATGAAAGAAAGCTGGATCCTACATCAACTCAAAGAAACTAAAAGACTCATCAGGAAAAAGCAGAAAAGTCATTCGTCAGTCCAACCATAAGGAACGTTCTGCTGGATAGGGCATTAGCTCAGGAGATCAGAATTTGTGCATTAAGAACAAACATGCATCAATCACATTAATGTCCACGTACATACCATCCAAAATAAGGTCCCTGTAGCAAGAGCTGCATACTGTTCAATTGTAGAAAGCACGCTGAAGATAAGGCATATCAGCACAATAAGGAAGCTGTAAATAAAAAATAAATTACAAAAATTAAAATAATGTCATGCTGTCCAGTAAGAAACTAGGAGGAAGAGAAATAATTATGCTATTATAAATTATCTGCATGCACTGAAGCGTCACTGGCATTAGATTATCTTAAAACACGGATGGTAACTTTGGAGTGATCCTGCTTCACGTTGGACAGTTTATTTCTCTTCAGACACAGAGTTTTTTGGGATGGACATTATCAAATGAACCCACACAATAACATTACCTTTAGCCTGCCTCTAAGACTTGCTGTTTCCTAGCCCTTCAGAAAAACAGCATTCTTTGTTCTTTCCCATTGTAAGGGCTACTACTGCTGGATTGCCACCACACAACCCCCCCAGCATCTTGCAAATATTTGCCTTTTTGTTGTTCCAAATTCTAATAAACTGCAAAGATATTCCAACTAAGCCCAAGCTTAACAGGCTCTGCCCACACTGCCTTTTACAACCAGCCCCTGAAAGGCCTCAGATAAATAAAATCTGGTATTTGGCATCTGAAACACAACATGAGACTGATTTCATTTTGAACTAAAAAATTCAAAGCAGCTATCAGAGAGAGAGAAGGAGAATATAAGGGTTTATTGCCCAGTCAGTATAAGGATTTAATTGCACTGAGTGAGTGGTTGAGGAGAGTGTCCTGGTTCCAAAGGTAAGATTCTGGACAGCCAGGGAGCTGCAGCAAACTCAGTCCAACTGCCTGTAGCACCCAGAAAGCCTCTTCCCTAGACCCAAACTGGATGCTAACTACTACACACTAGGCATGGACAGCTTCCAATTCCCAAACAAATACATGTTTCTTCTAAAACATGATACGAGCAGTGAAGATAACTCAAAGAATTCACTTATTAAACACAGAGATGGCTGTTAGGGATATTATTCACAATTCTGTTGAGATATGCAGCATCAATACTTTGCACTTGGTAAAAACTTCCTGTAAAATCCAGCAACTAAAGCATCCTTACTGTTAAGGTTCCCACAACAGCTAAAGCCCGACACACATGGCAATATGAACATTAACTGATCTGATTCCACGGAGTGTCTCTGGATAAAAGGTCTGACTCACATAGAAGTACCAGTTCAAAGTGAACAATGAGTTCACTTGGGGTGGTGTAAGCTGTCTGAATACACCTTGAGCAGGAACAATTCATACTTATTATACTCCTTAACAGTAGTAGGCTTATTAAAAATCTACTTGGGCCAACACAGACCCCACAAGAGGGCACCAGAGCAAAGACTATCCCGGTTCTGAACTTCCCTGAGCACACAGCACAACTGAAGGGAACCTAAATGAGGACAGAAGGTGAAAGTTTGTGTGCTGAAGTGACAGGAAGATAAACTTTGGGTAAACCATTTGCCAAATCTGTTTGCTTGTACTGTTAGAGAACTGAAGGCTGACAGAACTGCATCACTTGTTTACCCTCTATGATGCACAAATGTGACCATCTTTAAGAAAGGAAGCAGAGTGATGAGGAGCTCAGGCTTTCCTCAGCTCCAACCTAACTTTCAGATTATGGGGCTGTGTGAAGTCTTTCTCACTGCCTATCCCAGGTTACAAAGGAGCATCTGCCTGCACATAGATAAATCCCAGATACCGCATCTGTAGAGGCACTCAAAAATACTTGACTGTGTGGTTAACTTGCATCTAACAGTGCTACCTTGCTTTTAACAGCAAGAATTTTGCAGGCTTCTGATCATCTCTCTGCCTCTGGATGTGAAACCACAAAACCACTATTAAAGCAGCGTGGACACGAACACTGACAGAGCTGCAGATGTTTTCTTTCACGGGCCCCATTTTCAGCAGCCTATGACAAGGTGACCCGGTTCCACTCAGTCAGCCAGCACAGTTTTGCCAGAAGCCAGTTGCTGTCCTTGTCTTTTCAGCTCAGTTTTTACAGGCCCTGCCCTACCTTTGCAGCCTCCCACCCTGAGTTGCTGTCTTTTTTTTTTTTTCTTCTCCTTTATTTAACCATAGTTTTAGAACACTAGCATGTCTTTTTCTGTGTCTTGAAACAACGCATGAAATGGTCAAAGCATTAATTAACCACTTACCGAGAGATAACAATGCTCATTTAGTGTCACAGGTAGAACTGATCAAGGTTTATAGAATATGTCCACTGATATGACCAGAAACATCAGAAAAAATAAATAGGGTGGATAGATTTTATTCCTTCTTGCAGTGTTTCTTATTCTCAGTGGAGTTTTTCCATGAACCTGGAAAGGTTGGCATTAGGCCCTAAATGAAGCAGAAACCTCAAAAACATTTAGTAAATTAAAAGGGAGAGGTAAAGTTCAGTTCAATTTAAATAAACCCAACTTGGGTTCTAACCCTCCAGGAGGAGAGACGGTTTTTCCTTGTTCAATGTCACAAAAGAACCAGCTTAAGTCTGCTCTTTACTTTTGAACAACTTTTATTTATTGCAGCTATCAATCTGGAAGGCATCCAACTATTAGTGCCCTTGCATAGAGGGAATACTATTTTACCTTACGACTGCTGGATCTATGCTTTATTTTTTTGGCATGAGATCAACAGCTAGTTGGAGTTCACCCTCTCTGGCTACTGGAGAAAATGGCTGAAACTAAAAACCAAAATATCCTGTCAATATAAAAAAATGTCTTTTGAGTCATATGTCTTTGGTGACATTGAGCCCAAGTCTCCTTCTTGAGCCTCTGTCTGTACCTTATTCTCGGGCAACTGGATTGTCTGTCTTTGAATGTACAGCTTGGTTCAGTCACACGAATGATCAATAACCAGCCATGCAACTTCCTCACCAACCTTCTAACTCCATGGGGTGGGTTTGCTGAGTTTTATTTGGTTGGTTGGGTTTACAGAGTAAATAATTATTTTTTTTTTTTTTTTTTTTTGCCATTTAGCTTTTAACTGTGATAGGTTTCATCGGTAAACAAAGTAATACAAAGAGAGTTTAATGTCCTCTAAGCATACGTCTCTAGAAGAACTGGAAGGATGACATTGAGAATGAATGACAGGAGTTTGCAGATTACAGAGGGGCAGATTCTTATCTTGATCATCATAACTTGCAAACTACAATGCTGCGTGTCCAGTTCATATTAGTTCATTAAAACATATGACAGCATCATTATTTCACCTTTCATCTCTGTGGCTTACACAGTGATATGTTTCTGCTTGTGAACACAAAGGTCAAGGGCATCCCAAGAGGACATTTTCACACAGCGTTCCACGCAACAAAAAGAGTTACTGCAACGAGACAGACAACTGCAGGTAAGAAACACACTGAAGACAGGAGGTGACTCTTCCACTTTGTCATATATTCAGTTCCATTCCACAGAAGACATTTCCTTCCTTAATTTTCATCAGGAAAATCTTGATTAAAGACCCAATCAGGTTTATTTTACTACAAGTCAAAAATAAACCCCAAGTCAACAAAGAAGCCCTGTATTTCAATTCAACTTTACCCATACTTTATTGCTTTGGAAAGAATCATTTTACTTCCAAAAATATATAAATTTTAATTTGGCTCTAGATCCATTAAATAAGGCAAAGTATGAAAAGAATTTTTTTAAAATGTATCACAGTAGCAAGGTCTTAGATGAGACCAGGAACTTACACAAACCATAGCTGAAGACGAAACAAGTGGCGGGCAGGGGAAAACCCACTAAAACCAAATGACAACAAACCAGAAAACCTTAGTCCTGATAACAAAATGAGAAAGGTGGGGGTTTCGACCTCTGGCCACATAGCCTCTTTGCGTGGTTTTCCTCTAAGGATTTGTCTTTTCTTTTTCCGTTTTGCTTCTGAGTCAGGGGAAAGAGGAAGGGGTGCAGCCCCTTCCCATCTCCCAGGCTCTCTGCAGCCTGAGGATGCCCAGCAGAAGGGAAGTTATACTTGCATTCATGCAGAGAAGCCTGATCCCCTCCAGGAACTGCCTACACCAGTTTCCTGTCCACCGCACGCTTCCTCTGATATGTCCTACACGGGCCAAGCTGGTAGACAGATCACTATTCTCAGTTGTCATTTGCCATCAGAAAACCTTCCACAGACATAGTGTGAATGCTCTGTTTGTGTTGTTAGCTTGGGTCTATCAGATGGAGCTTCCTGTTAATATGTATTTGTTCCAACTGTAAGGCAAAGTATAGTTGGTGCTTCCTGAAGGAAACAATGGCATAATTTTTTAACCAGCTCCTTGAGTCCTTTTCAAAGAAATACTGTCTTCTAGCTTCTCGTAAGAAAGAAGTCTTATTGTACAAGAAAGATCATATACAATATAGGGCAGTCTGGTACTAAGAAAAACAGGTTATATACAGCTAAATAAGAAAGGCTTCTATCACACTTACGTGGCTCTTCTAGGAGAAGAGAGTCTGTAAAAATAATTTAAATTATGGGCAGTGCACCAAAGCACAAAGCACACAATGAATCGAAAGTCATTTAGGATACAGCATCAGAATTATTGCAGGAAAGGCCTTTGAGGTCTTGGCAAAGGCTATGATTGCAGGAGCAATGCAAACCAGACGTCAAGATGCTTCAAGAGGAAAGGTTAACCGCTCACAAAAAGCGACGTTATTGCATCCTGCCACGAGGTATGGGCTCCGTTGAGAATAGGCATGATTGAACAGGAAGGAGATCGTACGCACTGCGCGAGAACCTGGGAAAAGCATACGCTACATTTAACACAAGTGCGCGACCCGAGAGACGTGAACCACTGCCCTGCAGGAGATTCATCGGGGCTCCTCAGACGGTTCATAACAAGCTCCCCACGTGCCCGGGTGTTAACGTGAAAGCCCAACACAGCAACGTGACAGCCCTGGAAGTGCACGTGTGAAAGGACAGTACCCAATCCTACAGACTGAAAGAGTTTCTGCAGTTCTTCACACACGCACCTCAGGCTTAGCAAGAGGAAAAAAATAATATGTCCTTAGTGCTCTTACTTAAAAACTAGAAAAGTGCAGTGAATATACTGTAAAACTATGAAACATTTTCTCTTATTCTTAGTGTCCAAAATACTTAAGTTTCAAAATGGGACTTCAAACTTGTTCACCCAGCTACTTCAGCTGCCCAAACATCAGCCTTCTGCCCTAAAACCCAGGAGGCATCTAAACACTTCTGGGAGTTGTCTCTTGTTGCTGGAGAAGAAAGAAGTTATCTACTGTGCAGTGAAATCTCAAATTCTCAGTCAGGTAACTTCAGGAGCAAGGATTTACCAAAATTCATTAATGATCAAAAGACCTGAGAGATGGTAACATTTTGTGGAAGACCTGAAGCTGAGTCACAGCCTCAGGAGGGGAAGGCAGCACAGTCCCTCTAAACCCCAGAGTACAACACCCACTTACCTCTGCAGGAGCTGCCAAGTGTTTTGCTATATGTATAAATGTTATTTTTCCACTTGTAAATGAGACTTCAGACTCAGAATTCCAATGGCTACCTTTTACGTGTTTTCTTAAGATTCCCAACTTGTGCTGCTAGTCTTGCAGTGGAAAAAGTCAGTGCACTCGTGCAGAGCAGCGGCTTGGGCTATCCATCATACCGGCTGTGAAGCCATCAAAGAACAGAGCAAAAAAAGCCTTGGATGAAAACCCCCTCTGAACTTTGCTCTCCTATTCTGTTTCCCTGAACTCGAAAGGAATTGGTTCTAAGCTGTATCATTTTAAGGCTATGATTTGACACAATCCTTCAACATGTAGTTAGTCTTAATGCAGTTGGACTACTTGATTAAAAGCTTGTTGAATTTGGGCTTCACTCAGGGAAGATTCCAGCTCAAAAGTGTATCTTGAAACAGCAGTAGAGCTTAGCTATGAAATATAGTTTAGGCTTATTAAGATCTTCCAGCATTTCTCATAATTCTGATACATCACCCCAGGCCAGCACCCGGAGCGTGCGGGAGACAGCGCGCTGCATAGCCTACTGCTCCAACGTTAACATGGATGTAAAATGATTTCTATGACAGCTCTTCCTAAACCTTTCAAACTATACCCAGCAAGTGCTTGCTAACAGCATGGAACACGTTACTGAAAAAATAGAGAGAGACAAGGCAGAAAAAGGCCAAAAAGCTTTGAATTCTTCCGCACATTAATTGTCCTCAATAATAAATGAAAATCCAGTTAAATTTTAATGTAGGAAGGCCTGACACTATAAAAAAAAATTGAACACAAACTTATTTCAATTGCATGGAGGAGTCCAAAATATTCAATTACTCCCATTTAGGGTTCAAAAGAATTCCACTTAATTTAAGCTTTAAAAATACCAGAAGTATTAGGGCATTAAACCATCATGCATATTATTTCAATTCCTGCATATTAACTTTTCCTTTACTTTTATATGTGGTCCTTTGCAATGAATAATAATCATAAACATGGATTTGCAATATGTGAAGCTGAGTAGGGGGGTGCCAGCCTTTATGAGAGGCAGACCTTGAGGAGCCCTCTCTGGGAAGTCACCATTTCATGGCTAAACTACCAGGAAATATAAAATGATGATTTTCAGTCAAAGTTCAGTGCCCTTGAGATTAAGCTGTCATTTCAAGTGTATGTTAGTGTCAGTAAAAGGTATTGATATGACCTGCCAACATATTAAGCACATCCATTTCAGTAACATATGACCTCATGGCAAAATCATGCTTTAAGATACTATTCTTGGCCCTAAACTAGTAGGCATTATAAACAAGCATTAACAACATTGCAGCACCATCCAAAACCCTAAGAAAACTGCAGAGTCAAGTTAGGTCAGCCACCTATGTGACACTGCAGTAGATACATATCCTTCCATGGGCACAACTGGCTGCCAGTCATAATAGTCAGTAAGATCCTCTCTGGTGCCATTCACTTCATGGTATCTACTGGTTCTGCCTGTTTAGTTTAGTTTATTCTTTAAATAAATTAAACAATACATCCTGTGGATTCTAGAGGGGAAACAGCAGGGATGAAATCTGAAGAGAGAAAGAAACACGGTTTCATTGAATCACTCACCAAGAACACTGAGCTTTTTCCTTTGCTTTGTAATAAACAAAGATTTGTATGGTTATAATAAAAGGAACTAAAAGCACTCGAATAATTTGAAGACACTTCTGGAAGTGTGTCGTAATTACACCATTACACTTTACATGCAGAGAGTAATCCATAAAGCTCTTCCACATGAGGATCAGACTTCCATGTACATTCACCATCCAGGAGCTCAGACATGATTCTTTTGAACGTGCAGTTCCAGTTACAGATCCTCATCGGTTTTGACTACTCAATCTCTTCTGAATTTAATAAACTACAACGATACTCAAGTAGAACATGCAGGATCCTGATTCCATGCCAACTGATAAATTTTACAATAAATATAAAAAGGTAAAAATTATGATATTCAGGACAATATTCATAATATAATCACCTTGCAAGTCACAAGACAAAGAAAAGAAAATGACATAAGACAAAAATAGCTGACCTTCCTTTTCAAACTGCATTTTTAATGAAGTATTTACTACTTACTTCCAAATTATTTTAGCATGAGGCTTGCCCAGCTTAAAGCACAACTTCACTTTTAATGGAATTTTTTCAGAACAAGCTAAGTCAGTCCTATGGAGTTCAGAATTTCAGGCTGGACCACAAGGAATTATCTTTTTTTAATAAATAAATAAATGATTACATATAGCACCATGTTCTGTTTCCTTCAAGTCCACAAGACCAACGGGAGACCAAGGGGTTGCTCTTTGTGTTTATCAATGTCAAACCCCAAGCCACAATAATTAATATTGTTTTTAAAGATGCAAAGCACTTCAGAAGCTGCAGGAGGCTGAGGAACACCAGCAATGCCAAACAGCAGTAGAAGACAAGGCAGCAGGACAACCAAGTAAGCCCAAAGGACAGGGTTTGATTACGGCCGTTATTGGAACGGCACCTGTGCCATTGGAGAGCTACTTCTCTATCCCGTTTCACCTTCGTCAGTACAAACAAAAGCATTGTTCTGCCTGGGAAGTCTTTGGCAGCAGATTTGGGAAAATAACAAACTATCCCCTAATGTGCATAGCACATAACATTTGTTTCATAATCTGATGGAGCAGAATTAATTTCTTGACCAGCCGACAGGATATGCTTAATTAAAAAAAAAACAAAACACAGAAACCAAAAAGGTGGAAGGGAGCTCTTAGTCTCTCTGCCTTTTTTTCTTCTCCTCCTCTAGGCACTCCGCATGTGACAGGCACATGAAGCAACACTGAATGCCAGAAATGGGATACTGGTGCAAGCCTCTGCCTTTCACGGTTCTTAGCCATTGTTTGTATTTTTCTTCGATAAATACAAGTAGATGGTGACACAGATTTTGACCATCTGCTGCTCAAAGAGCCACATCCATTATAAAAATAAATACATACCAAGTTACCAGGCCCAAGATGTCTTCCCCATAAAGTAATCACTTTTAGAAAGGAGTTATTACATCTGGTCCAAAAAAACCCCAAAAAAACAACAAACCAAACCAACAAAAAAATAAACCAACCTAAGGACAGCTAATTTATAACCTTCACATTTTCAGATTTCCTTTTATGTACTGTTTTTCCCTTCACTCAAATAATACAAAAGAAAATCATGCTACTGAGACATCTTAACAAAGCCTGTTGATGTAAATTGTTAATTGGGAAGTGGGGTCAACTTCACAGCATCCATCTCCAATACAGGTTTATTGGAGAACACTGTTTTATAATAAAAGCACATTCTTAAAAAAACCCAAACAAACAACAAAACAAACCCAACAACAACAAAACCCACAACAAACAGCATTGCAGATAAAGCACTAAGTGAAGCAGATAAGCAAACAAAAACATCTAAGTTTGAGCAGTGAAGTCAGGAACTCCCTCAACAACAGACTTGAACAAAAAAATCCCAATTATCCTGAATTGTGAGAAGCTTCTTTATCTGAAATGACAATCCCTGGACTTTTAAAAGTGATCCACGGAGGTTTTGTGCCTTGCTCAAGCTGGCACAGAGGGATGTTTCTCATTCACCTCTGCTCCTTGAGCGTAAGTGAAAATAATATTATCACTTCACAGTACAGAAAACTTCCAGAAACAGGATCTTTTCTAACTGATAAAAATCACCTGTTTGAAATACTGTCTTTTTCAAGGCTGACTCCTTTACATAAAGGCAAATTTTCAGATAAATTGTTCCTGTCCCTATCACAATTAAGAGACAGGAGCACAGAAACTGTTTGAGAATGGAAAGTTGTTAGAAGTCGAGCATTCCGGAGAGTCAGGGGAAATAAAGAGGTTCAGTGAAGACATAAATAAAGTCTGGAGTAACACAGGAGTGGGAGAAACAAGGCTCCAGAGGGAAGACTCCAGCAGATGGCCCCAAAGCAGCAGCGAGTGTTCTCCAAACAGCTCCTGGACACCCAGTGACATTTCCTGGCAGATACACACTGCCAAGACCAGCTCTGCTCCCAACTCCAGTTTGGTCTACTGGTGCTGATGGATTTGAGAAGGCACCCTTGGTTTATCAAGATGAGTGAAAGCTTCATTGGATTTATGGTTTTATTTTTTAAGAACATCAATTAATACACAAAGCTAAACCTGGTCAAAAGTTGTGATTACTTAAATAGACATTTAAATTTAAATTTTCTAAGTGCATTGTTTCTATTTTTTCCATCTTTCCCCCTTTCTGGCTTAGGCAATAAAAGACAAGCCATTAATTGTACGAAAGCAAGCCTTTTCCCTTCCCTCTCCCTTTTTCTTTTTCTTCTATTAAATGGAAATCTTACATTTTGGCAAAAAATTAGAATTATCTGCAGTAGGTTTTCTTTTGAGACAATTGCCTTTATATTGAAATATTCTTCAGGGGGTATCCTGATCCTGCCCTTCATAAGCCATTCAATATCATTTCAATACGACACAAGCCACACGGTTCCAGCGCTGCACAGCTTTTCAAAAGCTTCTTCCATTATGATTAAAAAACTTCAAATCATTGTTGAAAGCATTTTAGGCAGAAAGAGGGTACTGTACATATTTCATTACCTGCCATTACTCACACACTTCCAAGGTTAGTTGTGCCAAAGTGTTTTAAAAAACTTTAGCAATGGCTTGTCCTGTGAGAACACGTAAAAGGCACATGCTCGAAAGCAATGTATTCTGGTGAAAAATTACTGCATTCCAAAATGGGACTTGCAGGTCCCTCTCATGGAAATGTCTTCCTTAAATCTCTTCCTTCAGAAAATTTGTTTCATTAATCACAAAAAAACCCAAAGTGGCCTTCCTCTGAGTTCAGGAAGGCACGCTCTGCCCCAACGCAGCCCTCCTGATTAATGAGCTCACTGCCTGAGAAAATGAAAAGACAAAAAAAAAAAAAGAAATTTTTCAATCTTTCAATATTCTTTCCTGCAAGGAAAGCTGAAGGCCTTAAAAAACAAAGTCGTATAGCTTTTACTGGAGACAAACTGAAAGGGAGAGACCACTGGCAATGGTAATAGAACAGAAAAAAATCATCTAATTAAAAAGCCAAAAGGACAGCAAGTGCTCTATAGCAGCATCACATATGTTTACAAACAGAGAAAGCCTCCATTTGTCAAAAATAAAACAAAGTAATAACTCAAATACAAAAGGATATTAACTAAGATGAGCTATATGTGCCAAAAGGGACAGAGAACATCATCTCTCCTGGCATCTTATACTAGAAAGTGCCCAAGGTATAGATGAATGCAAGGACTTCGGAAACTGCATTGAAGATAAAACCCCACATTACAAGCTTGAGCATATTGAAGAATCAGTGTTTCCTATAAACCTTTGGGAAGATGAATCTGTAGCACCGTAGCCAGCTGATTTTTTGCTTATCAAACATTTGGAGATGTAACTAACAAAGGGCTGACGTGCACCACTCTCCCAAGAAGCCTTTACATTCCATTAACCTCCCAAACACCAAGGGTGAACTAACTTTGCACACCCACTGCTCATGGCCAATGTTTGGTTTGGGATTTTTGTGTAAGCAGAGAGATCTCTACACACAGAGACACGAGGAGTCCCACCACTGCAGCAGGCACGGACACAGATCCCTTTGCACCACTCAGTCTTCAGCAAGACAAGTCCTCACATGAGCATTCTGCATTGGGATCAATTCGTTTCTACCTATTATAAGGCAGCCAACATCCACTGGGGTTTTCATTTGCTTTTTTTTTTAAACCTGTGTGACCTTTCAAATGTTGTGGTGGCCAAATCTTCCAGTGTTTCCTGCTGGCCTTGTTAACACTGTAACGGGCCATGGAACCATGCAATAAGGAAACCAGCATTTGAGCAGTGGGCAAGCCCAAAGAGACACAAAGTGCCAAGACCTTCAAAAGCTGTAGCAGGTACACAAGAAATCAAGGGCGGGTGTGAAATATGAAAGGTGCTTTACTTCAAGTAAATGACAGGAAGATTTGGGGTTTCTGATTTTACTGCGAGAGAAAGGAAACAAAGGAGGAGAGAAGCTAAAGCGGTGACTTCACTTCGGGTATTTCAGCCGAGGCAGCACTGAAGCCATCTCTAACCCAAGCCAAAATAATACAAATACAGATTTACCGGTATTTGTGCACATCATACAGAAGGAGAGTGGCTGACCTGCAATCATGTCAGTGTCTGATAACCCAGCATCCCACGTTATTACATCACGCAGCACCAGTACAGAATAATTAGCCACTGTCTTGTCTTCACTCAGAATCCAAGCTCAAGATGCACGGTGTGTTTAAGGAAAGCAGGATTGAAGACTTCAATGAGAACGTTTGTTCCATGAGAGATGAAACTTTATAGGAAAGTACTGTATGCCTTTAAAGTCATAGTTCAAACGATGTTAAAGTCCACTTGTCTCAGTTCCATGAATCAGAGTATATGGATCCGCGTCCCAAGTAAAAAAAAATCTATCTTTCCTCAGCCACACACCACCAGTCTTAGAAGGTGAATGTCAGTTCAGTGCTGGAATCACACAGAGCCTGAAAGGGAAACCATGGCATACCCGTATGCAGGCACACACACTTTATATCACATTTCCTTTAGAAGCTGAGGGACTCTTGTTACTCTCTGAAATAGCAGAATGTTCCTAAAGTTTTCTCTCCTGAGGTCTATTGTCACGTCACCCTGAACACACTTGATATCATCCATCTTGGAAACTAGGCAGGGTCAAGCCCATTTACTGCTTGGACAGGAGACAGCTGGTGAACACAAGTTGCAATAGGCTCCCAAAGCTTGGCTGGAGTTGACTCTTGGATGTAATGTCAAGGGCATCCAGAAGAGCTTCTACTGCTACATTAGTAGTAAAAGACTACACAAGGGAAATCCAGGCTTATCGCTGAGCAGAGTGAGTGATTTAGTGGCAGTAGAGACAGACAAGGCTAAGGCACTCAATGCCCATTTTGCCTCAGCCTCTACCAGCAAGGTCTCCCTGACCTCTCTGCTTGGATGAAAGGTTCCAGGAGGAGATAAACTACTGGAACAAAATCAGGATTGAGTTAGGGATGACTGGAGAGAACCCATCCCATACAAGACCATGGGACCTGACATGTTGTGTCTGAGGGTGCTGAGAGAGATGGGCTTTGTCACCAATTTGTCACTCTGAGGGTTATAGGGGTGGGGCAAGGAGTCCCCTGACAACTAGAAAAAGTGTTGCACCCATCCTCAAAATAGTCAGAAAAAGAATACAGCAGAGACTTTTCTCCTATGCAACAGCTAAAGCTGAAAAAGTCACAGCCTACACCACTGTTTGCAGTGTCACGCTGTAGCTAAGACAGCTACGCACCGTAAGGACTCTGTCAACTCTACTGGAAGTTTACCCTCAGAAACATATATCCACCGAGCCACAGACATACAGGCAAGGAGCCAACAATGGAGCAATCAGGAAAAAGGAAATCCCTTGCATCACAAGATTCATCTGCCTGAAACCATCTGGAAATTGACTCTTCAGGATATAAAGTTCACAGCTTACTTTCTAAAGAAATCCAAGAAAAAAAAAAAGATTCACAAGTTTCCTGGGCTTTGACCCAGAATAGACTCAAACATCCTTGTCTGGTTCGATAGAGTTCAGAGGAAGATTTAAGTGAAAGGTGAAAATTTTCCACACGAAGGCAGACAGCCCCTTCCTCATCCCTTTCCAAACAGTCCCACTTAAATCTACTTATTTCCCAAAGGATGAAATCCTGTTGTTTCTATATCTCTGGGGTGATATGGTGAACACTAAAACTCCATGAACCCAAAAACCAGGGAGAAAGATGTAACAGCTACTCCCTTCTAATCAGAGGCTTGGAGGAATACTACGAGTAAGTTATCAGCCAGCAGGCAGCCAGGAAGACTGTCTGCTCCGAGCACGCCTGCTGGCATTCGGCAACTTCTAAACTCTTAGCATGAAAAATGCAGAGGATTCACGGATGCAAGACCGATGAACCTACTAGAGTCCCACCAAATCTGAAGTCTGGGAGTTGGAAAAGCAACTTTTGCTCCTGCCAGCAGAGAAACCCTTGCATGAATGAGTCCGTTAGACATAGTGTAAGAATAAAGCCACCAGTGCTTTTACCTTTGTCCACAAACTCAACTTACGAAGTCTTCAATCCAAGTTAAAAAAAGGCAGATACAGTCCAAGGGGGTGCCCACCGATGTTCACTGTTTGCTCCCTCTGGAAACAATATCCAGGGCATCTGGGGAATTGATGGAACCTTGAGGTAATCAAAAAATAATTAGTTTGGGCTCTTTAGCATGCTGTTGTTCGTTCAGTGTCTCAAAGTAGACTAACTTCATTGCACCTTTGCTCCTAGGTGAAACTGATAACCCAACACTCAGCTGAATTGATGCGTTCAAAGCGAGTTCCGCCTTTCCACCTTCACCGGCCGCAAAGACAGCGCACAGGCCACGGCTCGGGGAAGAGGGGGCTCCAGTGACCCAGCCACATCACAGTCACCAACTGAAAAGGACAGCAGCCATGGGGTACCCCGCTGAACCCTGGCAGCTCTAGCAGGTGCTGAGGTTTGCGAGATACAAGTGGCAAAGTGCGAGAGGTGCACCATAATTACAGGGGCAAAGGGGAAAAAAAACCCAAAACAACAAAAAAACCCTCCAAGCTCACAGAGCAGTGTAAAGCCTAAGCATGCCCATGTGCAGAACACCAGACACATCTACTCCTCCCATCCCAGTTACGTTGATGGCACTCAACAACAGTTCAGATGAGCTCACACCAGATGAACAACCTGTCCTATCATCATGGGCTATTGTTCACACACAAGAGTTCTTCCTAACGCCGTTTAAATACACAACATGGAAACTCTTGACGCAAACGGCCTTTGTTTCTTCTGCAAAGGATTTGTACCATTAACTCATTAACCATAAATATTTAAAGTGCAGCTTGTAACACTGCTTCCCCTCAACCACTACGCTGCTGTTATTAAGGTGCTGCTTTCGAACTCGCGTTTTATCTGAATGGCTTTTTACCAGCGGTTCCCAAATAAGGCAAGGAAACAAGCCCAACATGTTCAAGGTCACTGCTTGCACGTTAGATTGCACTGATGGTTATAACGGTTGCAGTTTTCCACCTTGAGCAGGCAGGAAACTAAAGGTCTTCTGGGTAATCAAAGGCACATGTAGAAACAATAAAATACACTCATGAAAAGCTGAGTGCCAAGCTTATTAACACAGGCCCCTCTGCCAGAAATGGCAGCCAGTTCTAAGTGTTCTTAGACACCTTTTGCCTCCTTTTTTTTATTTTTTTTTTCCCCCACTACAGAGGTGCAAACAGTCAATGTCCCTAGAAGCCACCACAGTGCCAAGCAGAAAAAAGACATCTGAAACTCACAATGTGTGACTGTTGTCTGCATGCACTGCCTTCTTTCCTCACTCCTGGAATACTGCGTTTAACACAACACAAGATGGATAACGAAGGCTCCTCTTTGTTGTCATTTCTGCCTAACTCTTGTTAAACAAAAAGGGGATATGGATGGGTTATTCTGAACAACAGATATGCCAAACCAAGCGGAAGAAAGTAGAATCTTTCTGAAGGAGACTTTACCAATTTCTCAGGTAGCTGCTTTTCCAATACACCGTCTTGTTGCTGTTTTCATTTGAAAAGACATTTACAAACCATAACAACTTACTTGTAACCACAAAGGACGACAAGGAAGCACAAGGACTCCAGTGAACTAAACATCCTACAAGCACACCCAGAACAGAAAGATACTCTTCTCCTCTTCTCCTTCCTTGTCTAAGGAAAGATGCAAAAAAGAGGCAGGTTGGGGATTGAAAAGCAACACCACAATATTTGTTAGGGACTGGTGGGATTTCTGTATGTCACAAGTCTTCTTCTAGGCATCACAGGATGAAAGGCCTCACATGGGACATGAACAATAAAGTAGCCTTGGGAAGAAGACATTTAACATCCTGGTGCTTTCAAGAAACTATGAGGAATTGGTGATCTGTGATCTCCCCTCAAAAATGTACCAAATATATTTTTAAAAAAATTATCCCAGTGCAGCCTGGCAAGAAAAATCTGCAGTAATACAAGAACAAAATAAATATTCACTATATACACTAAAGAAGTCATTAATAATTCTAACATGCAGCTACTTTTCTGTATCAGCTGTAATGATGAGCAGGGAATACCAAGGTGAACTTTTTAGGGGGTTGGATGTTGTCATTTTGGTTTTTGTCTTCAGTATTTTAAGTTATTCAGGATGTTTTTTTCCAAACTCCTAAGTGCACAGATCCATTCAATCACCAGCAGAACTGTGTCCTTTAAGCAGCAATGAAAATACCCAATTTTTTTTCATTTTAAAAAATCTTTTTAAAAATTTGTCCATTACAAGCAAAGTACTATTTCCACTCCAGACACAGAAGTTCAGATTCCTGTAGCAAACAAAATTACTTAGAAGTTCTTGTGTTATCACTGCCTAAAGCTTTTCTGATCCCAAAACACACCAGAAACTGAACCACTGTCCAGCCCAGTTCCCTGGTCCCTGTTCACATCAGGCACCACAAAGGATACAGCCTTGAGAACGACAGGTTTCTGCATCTGAGCTTTGCCTCAGTTGATACATTCTTCAGTGAAATATTGGGAAAATATCTCCCAGTTAACAGTACAACATACACATGTCGAGTTCCAAAACCATGTGTAGTTTAACACGAAAGGAAGCGCATTGTTTTCTTCTGTTTCTGTGCTTCTGTTTTGCTTTCAAAGCAAAGGATGGGTTCACACAGGGACACGAACACTGTTTACACATGGGAGGAACTGGTGATAGTACTACCAGTAGGTAAGAGGTTCATACACTGATAGGTGACTTAGGCTAAGGCTCTCCAACAGCAATGACCCACAAGTGTGAACTCCAGCTCTCATTCAAGTATCACAAGAATCTGGAATAAAGACACCTTTGGATTTAAAGGTGCCGTGATACAGACAGCAAAGTTTATTTTAGCTTAGGATGTTTTCAAATGTGCGTAACAGGAGAGAAGGGAAGATGATGATCAATCTTATTAAGAGTTTCACTGCCATTAGTTGAATGTTGCATGCAAATGCAAATCTATTTGCCAGGTAGCACAGAAATTTGCAGTGCTACATTCAAGGTGAGTTAAGGAAGCTCTACACCAGCCATATGCCTACCCATGGTGGCTTCTAAGCTGTCATGGCTTAACCCCAGCCAGCAACTAAGCACCGTTCAGCCACTCCCTCCCTTCTCCTCCCCTCAGTGGGATGGGGGAAGAGAAAAATCTCATGGATTGAGATAAAGACAGTTTAATAGGACAGAAAGAGAAGGGAAAATAATAACAACAGACCATAAAAACCAAGTGATGCACAATGCAATTGCTCACCACTCTCTGACTGATGCCCAGCCCATCACTGAGCTACGGTGTCCCCCAGCCACCTCCCCCCTCATTTATCTACTGGGCATGACATCATATGGTCTGGAATAGCCCTTGGGCTAGTTTGGGTCAGCTGTCCTGGCTGTGTCCTTGTGCACTCCCAGCCTTCACTGCAAGGCGAGAAGCTGGAAAGTCCTTGACTTAGGATAAACACTGCTTAGCAACAACTAAAACATCAGCGTGTTGTCAACATTACTGTCATCCTAAATCCAAAACACAGCCCTGTACCAGCTACTTAGGAAGAGAATTAACTTTATTCCAGCCCAAAACCAGAATGTAAGTACACAACACAGACACCCTACAGAACTACATACCCAATACCCAACCACCACCAAGCCAATAACCAGTCACTGTAGGGACACAGATGTTTTAAAGAGAACCGAGAGAATGTATGAGCAAAAATTAATGATGGGTTCTGGGCTTAAGTTCAACCTCAGTGGAGTATTTCTCTTGGAGGAGCGGTTAGTTTGATTTTTGGGGCCTCTTATTTACTGAAACTTTAGACTTACCAGAGAGATGGCTCCTGCCAGCTGCCTGAAAACCACAGTAATAATGGATTCAATAAAAGCCTTTGTCACACACCTGAATTCACAGCTTTTAAATGGCTCAAGAGCCACCGGATTACAAAAGAACATGGACAGCAGTCTTCAGCTGTGGTAGCTCCATTTGGCAAACACCAAGGGGGCTTTTCAAGCTTTTACACCCCTGCCTCAGTCTCTGGCCATACACTAGAGCAGGCTTTCTGCACTGTGGAAACACATAGCAGGATAGTAAAGGAACAGGGACAAACAAGAACCCTTCAGCATATTATGGCAGTTATCCAGCCAACAATGTTTGAGAGAGCTTCAAGTGCTCTTCAGATAAGGATATCTAGACTTAATAACCTTCCTGTTGGGTTAACTCTTCCACTACACCAAAAACTTACCAGTTTAATTTCACTGCTTTAGCTGGTATTATACAAACCTCTAGCCTTTCTTCATTCTGCATTTCTCCTGGGCTTTCTGTCTCCTCTTGCTCTAAGATCAGTATCATGCAATCACAGAGCAAACCTGCCTTTGGCAGGCCCAAGGGTCAAGAAGACAGAAAAAAATGAGTGCATCTCATGAAAAGATAAAGTATGTTTGATTACTCTCTGAATGAACACTTATACAGTGGCTGTTGATTACTTTTGGTGGTTTTTTTAATACACTCAACATTTCAAATATTGTATCATGCTGAAACCAGCAAGAGTCCCATCTACAGGGAAGAACTAAAACTGAAATACAAGTTACCAAAGTTATATATAATATATTAACAAAAAAAAAATTAAATCACTGAAAGCAAAACAGAGTGTCATGAATAAGCCAGAACTCAGAAACAGAGTTATTCAGTAGCCTGGAACCCCCATCCCACTGGTTGGGTTGCCAGGCTCCACATTCCCTGGGACACAGGCTTCAGACAAGGTCCTTTTCCTAAACACATGCTGCTCATGTCTTCTCATTGCTTACAGCACCTTCATGCCACACACTGCACTGTTCTGAACAGGATGCATCCCAACCTTAGAGAAACCACACTTGAGGCTAGCAAGAAAAGCAGCAGTTATTGCGGACAGGCTTTCCCATGTGAAGGCTGTATAAAAGATCAGCTGGGCTCCAAACAGATTACAGGGCACCTAATACCAGTACAGGCTTGAGAAGGTAAACTTGGTGCCTTTCAAAAGGTGCCTACATTCAGCCAACTCATCCTCAGAATATAAACTCAGATATTCATAGCTACGTGTACCATAGCCCTTGATGCCCCAGGCAGCCTCCTGGCTCACAAGGCTGGGTACTCAGATGCATTTGTATTATACACCGGCTCGAGGAGAGATCTCCCATCTGGTAACTGTGCCTGTATTATGTGCTCAAGTTTGCTCTTCATAGTTTATTTCAACACCAGAGCTCACAAGCAGTTTGGAAAGCATTTGGTTGTCAAGCTGTTGACACTGCAGAATTGCTGTTCTGGGTATTTTATGGTAATTACAGAGCAGAGATCTGACACCTTCATGAAAAAGCCACTCCCGTTTCGTGAGTAACAGGAACCGCTTGCTCCGAACAAAAGTGTAAATCCATTCCCTGGCTAGAATTGTGAATGCTTACAAAGTCTTTACTCAAAAGTAAACATCAGCTGTTGTTTTTCTGACATGAAATAGTAAACAAATCTGAGGAAACAGTAGAATACAAATCAAGATGAGAAGTGAAGAGATACACACCTCCTACCCGTGTAAGCAAAGGCAGCAGCGTAGTAAAGCTGCCAGAGTACTTGGAACAAACAGACTTGAACTGGTGACCACTTGCAAACGGACTGATTCCACCTCTTGCTTCTGTTTAACCACACACAGGTAGCCAGCCAGCAATGGCTTGGCCTTGTATCATTCCAGAAAGAGCATTCCTCTCCATAAACTAACTAAAGAGACATCAATAAATCAGCATTTTGTAAGCCAAGACACTTTCAACTATGAAATTCCCCACGCAGGAGAGAAAAAAAAAAAACAGAAACAAAAAATGATACAAAACAATGAAAGAACAAACCAATATTAAAATCCTGGCAACTGGCAGACACGGGGAAAAACAGTTTCCTTCCACTTTAAGCGAGGACAGAGTTTAATGCAGTAAGCAAACAACTGCTCTAGCTTCTCATTGCTGCTTTCCTAATCTACTACACAATTGCTCGCTTCAGAAACAAAAATGCTGAAGGATAAAGAATATTTCCAAATGAAGACAGATACACATACAAAGAAAGGAAATAGAGAAAGGATGTTTGTTTGCCACTTAGAGTGCCAGCTATCAAACCAGCCCATTAACAGGTGTACACATGTGTAGGAGAGGTAATGGCATCTATTTTCTACATGTGCACATGTGGCATCAAAATAAAGATGCCTTCATTATCATCACCTCTTTCAGGTGCCAACAGGACTGTTCTACACCTTAATTTCTTCTCCTTCCCCAATTTATCTACTTGTCTTTTGACAACAGGCAGTTGCAACCAAATTGCCCATCAAAACAACCAACTTCCTTGACCATCACAACAAAAAGGATGAAGCATTTCATGCAAATGGCCACACTCAGCACTCCTAGAATGGGTCATTTCTGGTCAAGTCTGATTTAAAGACATTCAAAGCTGCCACAGGGAGGGAGTGGATGCAGCTCTCATTTCATGTCAGTGAGGGACATTCCAACATCTCTTCCCAAGCCATGTGTGAGAATCCCACCTGAGGACTCTGGAACAGGGCTGCTATTTCAGGGGTAGAGCTGAGATCAGACGAGCAGCTTCCATTGCAGCTCCTCCTGATTAACTAACTGCTGTCAATCTTCTCCTTGGCAGCTGCCATGAAGTATACTTCTCTTTTTTAATATCAGCTTCTTTTTTAAAAGTTGCAGCTCCAGAGTAATTTTCAAACATAGTAATATGGAAAATCCTTGGATTTTTAGTTTGAAAGATGCACTTTTAATTGTATTTAAAATGCTTGCTTGGCATTTCAAAAACTTGCCCATCTGCCAGTTTCTACTGATTCAGTTGTAGACCCATGTGGAATTTGATGCTTGCTCAAATCCAGCACACAAAACATAAGACATCTCTCATGGGCAAAACCACCTACAAGTGTCAATCCAACTGTTCAAAGCGACTTTAAACCAAAATTCATGCCACCTTTGGGGAACTGGGCGGGAGATAAAGTACATTGCATAAATATAGGACCACTCAGTGAACATTAACTTTGAAGTTTCTGGTTTTAGAGAAACACATAAGCATTAATGCAATGTTTAAAAATGCAGTTTAAAAACATTAGATAATGCAGAGGGGCTTACAGAGGGGACAAGTCTGTGTTCTTGCCCAAGGCAAGGAGGGCAGGATGGAGGGAGGATCATCTATTTGTAGGTAACTACAACAAAACTACTGGTGAGATGGTGGAAAACCTGGCTTTAGATATTATGTAATTTAATATATTTACCACAGGCAAGAGACAACAACCACATGGACAAAATTCATACAGAATTAGCACCAGTGTAATGCAGAACTTAGTTACACCAGCAATGCAAAGTAATTACAATCGCAGCGTCTATAGTTCAAAAAACCATCTAAGGTTTAAGGTCTTGACATTGCACTGTGAGCCTCCAGGCAAGCTTTTCTTAAGGCTCCATTTTGCATTTCTTTCCCTGTTGAATTCAACTGTTCAACCTGAGCTCTTCCTGAAAACACAGACTTTCCATTGAATTCAATTTTACATTCAGCAGAACAACACTTGCCAGGAACATCTCTCCAGCACACACTGGAAACCAGAGCTGCTCATACCAGATGACGTTAAACAAACGGCAACTCTCCACTGCCCGGCAATTAAAATTGATAAGCAGCCTGTATTCTTCAGAACTTCTTTTCAAGTCTAACAGTAAGGTCTGCAATTGCCAGCCCCTGAAGGGTTTTATGACTTTGCTTTTTATGAATGCACGGCCTAACGGGTGATAAGCGCTTTTGTGCACTTGGCTGGTGTTTGCCCATGATCGGAACTGTTGACTGGGGGTTTATGGCTGTGAAAGATGCCAACAGCACCCCAAGGACAGACCGGGACATTCTGTGACATTCCAGCGCTTGTCAGAGAGGTGCCAACTTGCCCCTAAATCAAACACGACCGTGATTTCAGAGCCACAGCGGTGCTGATAACAGCCTCAGACTTGGATGCCAGGGGAGAGGGCAGTCCGACTGTGCCGTTCACTGCAGCCAGAACAACCAGCCTACAACTTCACTCCAACTTGTGGGTCAGGGAGGAAGAAGGATCAAATCTTATCTATGACACTGTTGTCTGTCAGTCCCTGATGCCAGTGTATTAACACACATCCTGGGGCACCAAAAACAAAGTGCTCTGAGGTACCAGTGCAGTGCCAGGGCCAGGTAAACTCCCAAGTACAGGCTGGCTACCGATGCCTACTGGCACTTGACCTCAGAGCCACAGTTCTAGCTGCTGTAAAGACATAAAAGGCATGAAGATCCCTGCCCTAGAAGATTATGCTGTAGCACACAGCAGTGCTGTCTACCTGGTTAGATGTAGTCACTACTTCTGTGAGGCTCAGGGTCAACTTTGTTCCCAAGAGGAGCTGGAATTGTTAGTGCCTAGCCATGCTCATAAGCCCTGCCTCAGCAGCTTCCCTACTGCAGGTGCAACCCTACACAGTTGCACCTATCAAGCTTTTGGGCCAGAACCAGTCTACACCCTGCCAGTTGGCACGAGTGCAGGGTTGGTATGTGTGTTCCCTCTACCTTCACACTCAACCCAGTTTTATTCAGCCTGATCTAGCAGCCACAGCTCAATTATAATCCACATTTAGGTCTAGGAGAGCAATGGAGACATCTTTTAAAACCATCCAGATTGGTATCAAATTTCTTAGAGCTATGAAGGGGAGAGAAAGCTACAGCCAGGAAATCTCATTGTTTCACTCGGGTCCATGGGGTGCTGACAGAGCTAGTCCCTTCCTCTCCTCTTCTGTAACAAAGTGATACAAAGCAGACAGTAAAGCTGACTGTGAGGAGTTGCAAGCAAGAACTAAATTTATAGGAAGTCCTTATTCCTTAGCATCTAGGTTATTTTTCTCCATTTCATTCCATGCATTCAAACTTATTACAGCTCATTAATACAAAGAAGTCATGTTTGGGAATGAAAGTGGACTTTGTCTGGCTTTCCCATGGCTATTCATCTTCCTTGTGTTGCAACAGCAACACTTTCCTTGCAAGTATCCTGCAAAAGGCACTTCATTCCTCACTACATCCATCACAAGATAAATGGAAGAACAGGGAAAAGCAAAGGAACTACTTTCACCACCTTGATCTCTCCTAACTTTATAGGAAAACCACTTACTCAAAGCACGGCTTAATTACTAAAGACCTTCTAAAAGACATGCCCTATAACACCAGTTTTATTTTACAAGGTAGGTGCGAATCTCTGCAGTGCAGCCAAATTTTATTCTGGTTAATCATTTGCCACCTCTGGGGCACTTTACTTCAATTGATTTAATTTCTGCCTTCAGTTCCTGTCCTAAACTCACACCATTTTCCCATGGCTGTGGAATACCACAGTCACAATTCAGCAGAATACAAAGTCTCTTCTAAGCTTTTGGGAGTGGCGGGAGGGTGTGGAACAGGCAGAAAGAGGCCCTGTATAAAAAGGACAAGGACGATGAAGTCATTAAGTCTGCCCAAGAAACAGATGTCATCAGAGAAGGAGAAAGAAAGACCCTGCAATGCCAACGAGCACACAGAGGATTTCCTTTTAGCAACTAGGCAGAAGTATTGTCGGGTTGCATTTGTTATGGGGGGGCAGAGAAAACCAAAGATACACATCCTAACATTGCCAGATCGCTTTTCATCCTTCCTTCTGAAACGGTCTTTGCCCTGAAGCCAGGAGCACACAGCACACCTCACAGCCAGTGGCAGCTGATGGACAAGATCAAGCTCCTATTACCAAGTTTTAGATAATTAAACAATTTTAAATGAAGTCATATTGATTCTTCTTTTTATTTTTTCAACTAAACACGAGGAGCTCATAAAAATATCTGGAGATATAATTGATAAAAACAAGAAGGAAGAGTAACTAAATATTTGTTTAAATATTTAAGATCAGTTGAGCTACCACCAAACAGGGTAAAACCTGAGTTTAATCTTGAGCCTTGAGTTTCCATTTGTAGGAGAAGACAGAAAGGTGGCCCCAGGCTCCATTATAATGATTTTTGCTAAGAGCTTGGTAACGCTCAGAGTTAGGTACTCACACATGCACACAGAAACACACAATCTGGAACATCATGTAGGTTACTGCACATCAGAGATTTACCCGACAAAAAAACAGTGCAAAAAATCTGTTATTTCCTGAGTCGGATCTGGATGATATTTTCACCTGCACCTCCCAAAATTTTCATTGATAAAATTATCAGTTCAACAAAGACAAGCACTAGTTAAAAACATCTATAAAGTTTCAGTATAGGCAGGAGGAATTGCAAAGTTGAAATCCAATTAATACTCTTACTTTTTAATATTTATTTTAAATCAGAACAAAACCATTACTTAAGAAAACACCTAGAACATGCATTTGTGGACTTCCCCACAAAAAAAAAATACATGGGGAGTTCACAAAGCAGTAATCAGATCTCTTAGAAATACATGAATTACATATCCAATCCATCCACTGCAGATACAGACACCCCACCATAAGCCGAGTGACACTGCAGCCTTGGGGTATTTGACAGGTGAGCCCCCGCGGTGCTCTCTGCTCAGGACACAAAGCATACCTGAATTTTGACAACAGAAGGATACTTCATTTCGGCAGTCTTGTGAAAGGTCTTAACATCCTGCATTAACTCAGACCCTGCAGACACATTTGTATGTCCTTTGATCTCCTTCAGCTTCACACAAACAACGCTGAGGGTTACTGAGAAGGCCGGAGGTTACCTGCCATGGAGCATCATACAAGTGCATGCAACCACCTATCTGGGACAGCCAGGCAGTACCGGGTTAAAGAACTCCTGCACACAGATACATCTCAGCTGGAGAAGGACCAGCCACTCACGGGTCAAAGGTCATGTCAATCAACCCTAGTGACTGAGCCAGAGCGATTTTGTCACCTCTTCATGCTGGGTACCCTGTTTCGATGGTCCCATTAACCAGCTGAATTTCAGGGACACAGTCACTACTGTTACAACCTTAGAGATGGCTCAGGGACTAACAGAAAGCCTCAAAGAGCCTCATAAAAATACTCATTGCCAGGAGGAAACAAGTAGTGCTTGTCAAATAATCTGCTGGTAAAATTAGACTCGAAGGCTGAGAGACACAGTATGTCTGTCCTTCCTATGGACTTTCAAGGGCACAGCTATCACCCACCGCTTGTGGATGAGATCATTCAGCTCTGGTAAGTCCTAGATAGGTTGAAACCTCCTTTAGTGACGAAAGTTCTTGCAACTAAACCCATCAGCCCTGAAATACAAGAACATCTGTTCAACAGCATGCTCGGTTATGAGTCTCTCTCTTACAAAGAGGGGTACCAGAAAAGGAGTGGGAGTAAACAACACATGGGGGGAGGCTCTCTGGAGAATGACAGAAATGAAGCAAATTCTTCCTAGTAATTCTGTTCAAGATCAGGCATCTGATACATGCTGTCAAGGTTAATAAACTAGGCCATTCTCAAAAAGCTAGGAAACTTCTTTGAGATGGAAAGAAAACAAAGTAGAAAACAGTAGTGAGCAATGTAGAGCCAGCTTCATGCATGCTACCAGATATAGATAGATCCACTTCGCACGAGATACCCAAAGCACACAAGGACTTCACTTCAACAAGGCTGTCATTGCTGAGGGATATGGTGCCAAGAGAGTAAACAGAAAGGAGACATTTCCTTTGAAACCCTTTCAAATGTACTGAAATATGCTACGCTCTTCTCCCAGTACATCACAGCTTCCCCATCTGCTCCATTTCTCAGTCTCGCTTTACAGGGAGACGTGATGAATGTATGTTTCATACTGAAACCACACGAAAAAACCCTGCCACAGAAGTCAGCAAGAGATAACCTCCCTGTTTGACAGAGTGCAACAATTCCTGTGCCCGAGCAGGGCAGGAACACGGCACAGCTACCGCCCTGCACGTGCTGCAAAACCTGCAGAATCTGAGAGCCTCGTTTTCTCCCTCATTCTTGCAGCACTTCTGATTTTTCTGCTGCAAATACATAGCTGTCAAAATAAGATCGCGCCATAACAGTAAATGAAAGCTACAAAGAGCTGTCTTGAACAAAGAGAACTACAAAGGCATGCAACTAACGTGCCTGTGTAAGACGTAGATGTCTGTGCCTGTCATACTTTACACGCTGTTGAAAGGAGGGAGCTCAGACTGTTTGGCACTAGGATGCTGGATGACCTGTTGACACAGAAAACATCAAGTGAGCAAGCTTATTTTCTGTCACGTGCTGATATAATCCATTATCAATACTCCTTGAGTCATGGATAAGATAACAGCACAAAATGACACGAGGTTTACTCGCACTACAAATAAACCAATACACATTTATTTACTCACTAAGGTTTGACTGTGTTTCAGCATATTCCAAGACAAGAGAGAAAAACAAATCAAAGAATCTCAACTAGATCTACTTAGGAAGAATATTAGGGGGGTAAAAAAATAATAATTAAGAACTATTTGAAGTCTGTAAAGGACAGATAAGGCTTATGTTCTACAGAACACAAACACTGCTGATTCTTAACATGATCAGCACAGGCTGTTCTCGTTTTGTGAAGCCACAGGATGGAAGATCTTTGCTCTTGTCTCTGTCCTCTATCTCCAGATAATTGGGCAGAGGCACTTGAAGGGTGTAAGAAAGATCAGAAGTATCAACTACTTCCTGCATCTATCCTCCTTTGCTCTTCTCGTCAGCACCCTTACAGGAGAAAAGGCACCTTTACTTTAGCTCTTAGTTGGACTGTGGTGCCTTCAAGGGTTATTGTGAAAAAGAAGCATCCAGCCAATTCCAGATGGCATCCAGTGTTGCTGGGAAGGAGAGAGCTGCTGCGGGAATAAACATATTCTTTAAAGGTAATTCCTTACTTGAGATAAGGAAGATACTTTCACTAGAAAGACTGCAGCCTTTGTTATGCTAAGGATGAGATGAGCAGGGGTTCTGTGATCTTTGCCATCCATGCCATGCCTCTGCTATTAAACTTTGTGCCAGACAGGAGAAAAGTTCAAAGTTCACACCAAGCACCTCTCCAGTCCTCCAGGTGTGAACAAACTGGTGGCCAAAGAAAACTACTTGATTTAGAGCAGCTTTAGAATTTCCTAGTAATAAAAACAAACAAAACCACACAAACACATTAAAAAAACCCCCAACACTAAACACACAGAGTAAAATTAATATTTTTGACTGCTAAAGCACTAAACACTCCTATTATTAAATATATATAAATATAGATACGCACACAAATACATATATTTTTCTGGTAGCAGGTAAAACACAGTAGCTACCACCATAGTAGAAGCTTGCAAATACACATGCTCTCCAATTATCATTACTGGTATTGTAATGGTTCTCACAGGCCATTATGTCAGATGAAGCATGACTATATGAGGAGAGCTAGTACCTTACCTAAAAACTCACTAATGTACACATTCCTCCGCTGTAACTCAGCCTACCCATCAGGCTTATTTGCAACTGGCAGCTTTCCAATGCATTTGAAACTCGTGTTGGACCTCTTGGTGGCAGGCAGAAAACACCTCACCCCCAACAAGCCACTATTTTCCATCTGGAACTGAATGAGCAAGTGTTCACAGCCTTTGTGTTCAGCCACTAATGCACATTAAACAATCTATTAACGCACAAAATTAATGAGGTACTGCCAAGTTTCAAGTCAGCAAAGCACTGTGCCTGTGCACAGTTCCCTACAGCACATGCTGGCACCATTGTTTGTCACACATCCAGCACTCAGGCATTTGGAGCTCAGCCTAATTAGTTCACTGCAATTGAATCTCAACTCTAGCCTTGATTCGGCTGCAATGGAAGTTTTGAAAGAGGCCTATCTACACAGCCTTGCACGTTTTTCCCCTGGCTTTTGAAGAGCCAGGGTAAAGACGTGTGCCAGAATTGCCCAACCAACCATTTGACAGATATACAGACATGTGAATACTGCACTTACTGGTATTCTTAAGATCATTCATGTGCAACTTTTATAAGGTAGAAGAATTCTTTTCCTAGAGGAAAGCAAACACCAGAGAAGGACTTGAATTGTTATACTGGAAGGAAGGTAGGAAAAGAGAGAAGGTCTACACCCAGGAAAGCCCACATTTAATACATTGCTTTTATGTGTGCATTCTACAGAGTTCTTTCTCCACTGAGCATTACTGTTCAGAAGTTTACAGCCTCCTGCTGCCACTAGTTATTCACAAACCTAATCATCAGTACAAACTCTCCCCCCCTGGAACTCCCTCACTTCATGCAGCTTCTGTGTCTGCCTGAGGGCCACAAGTCAAGATGATACTCAGCTATCTTTTTTTCCACGTAGCCAACCGTATCAGGCTACGCATCTGAGAACAGAAATGGGATTTTTGTAATTATGGCTAGAGATGCTGTGTGCCTTCAAAAGGCATTTTAATTAGATGATACCCAGCTTTTCACCTTCCTTCCCCTTCAACATCCAAATACATTTCCACAATCATTTTTATGAACCCATCATTTAATGCAACAAATGATGCAAAAGCAGTGGTTCAAAGTGACTTCCAGGCATTAACTACTAGCAGTTGACATCAAAAGGATCTGGTTTCTGGTACTGCTTTTCTTTCTGGTAACTTTCAATTTGTAGGTAAACTTGGATAATTTTGGAGTTTCATTTTTAGTCAGTTATGCAGTTATTAGTATCTATGTTTCTTAAGAACTTCTACTGTTCCACTTTCAGAGAGAAATGGGGACTCCTCCTCACCTGCAACTACACTGTCATTCCTGAGCTCTTCTTGGCACAGACTTGGCCTCACTCACGGGACAGTCAGACAGTACTCAGCAACAAATGAAACTTCTATCAAGTTATAGGTTGGGAATTATGCTACAAGGCAAGAGTGGAAAGCTGTATACTGACCAACCCAACTACTGTATTGGTCCCAGGTCCCAGAGAAGCACCTCCATGCAGCATTGTAGCTAAGGGGCTGCACTGTGGCACGCAGTGGGGAAGGTGGGAGTCACTTCTCCACCTTACCTGTATCCAAAATCTGCCAAGACTCAAAACTTCAATATCTGGCTGATCAGCAAACAGGGCTGACCCTGCAACAGAAGCTCCTAAACATTAGCACGGTGTCTTATGTGTATGACCAGACACAATAACGGGACGAACAAAGGTCTTCCCTCCCCTCAGGGAACATGCAAAGTTGACTTTCCAATCCCTTTTTGACCTAGATAAAACTGTTCCCAAGCATACTGACAGATACAAATATCACCTTGTTTCCACTTCATTTTTCCCAGCTGTACTCTTTGAACATACGTGTGACCCCAAATCTACAAAAGCCACCGCCCAGCAGCTACACACCACACTCTTGAAAACATGAAGTGGCAAAGTGGCAGATCCCTATTCTTACAAACAAATACAAAGTATTGGCTGCAAGCAACAGGAACTCATAGAAAAAAAAGTCATGTAGAAATAAAACAAACATTTGTTCACATCAGTCTCTGCCTGACAAGAAGCATAATCCCACTCTCAAACATGCCAAAACAAGGGGGACAATTTCACCTTGACTAAACTACCTCAGCCTTGATGAGATTAAAAAAAAAGCTAAACCTGGTTTTTCCAACAACTGACTGCAGCAGAAAGAATATGACTTGGATCAAATTATTTTCCTTTCCTTCCAATAAGGCGTGCTTATTTTGGAGGATTTATATCTCCTTTTTAAAACAGAAGTAATCATCTAAAAGTCTGACTCTTAGCCACAAAAATCTCTAAACATCTCAATGTTCATGTCCAAAACCATAGTACTTTGGATGTTTTGCTCCTTTTTTTCACTCCGTTTACTCAGTCTGAAAGAAAGCTTAGTCATGGGTGAGCACAGGCACACACTAATTATTTCATGGACCTTTTTACCTCCTCGACAGTTTACACACCGAGTACGAACCAGCAGTTTGAAAGTATGTTTGTAGTATATTTGGCAACATGACCAAAATGGGATTTAAGTTGGAGTTATGCTTTTTCCTCACAGTATTGTATGTAAACAGCACCATGCAAACACCGCATCGCCTTTACTGATACATTTCTGAAAGTCCCGATACACGCACAACTGGAATATTCTATCTTCTCATATTTGCATGTGCACACACACAGCCACACTTCTGAGAGCTTGCCTCTTTCTAGAGACCAGCCTCCCAGATTCTCAACCACCAGCCAGCCCAAGCTTATGTAAACATCTTGGGATTCAAATAAACTCAATGACAATCATCGCTGATTAAACCGAAGGAATACGAAGGCAAAGTAAAGTGAACCAGGTACACGCATGCAAAGATAAGATAGAAGCTGATTATCTTGCACAGCAACAAAGGAGAGCTGCCACACCGGAACAGACCAATGGTCCATCGGTTTCCGAATAGCTCCCTCTGGTAGCAGCCAACACTTCAAAGAATGTGGGGAGTCAACATGCAGTGCACATTGCCAAGAGTCGTTATTTGCCAGACCGGGAACAGGAGAAATCACCAGAAATCTCCTAAGCTAAGTTTCTTCAGGCACATTTGAAGATGGTTTACTTTAAACTACTTCAAGAAGGTCAGAAGCAGCTCTTCCCTCATGCACTTAAATCTAAAATACTTGGGTTTTAATTATCTGAAGACTTATTCTTTACAGTCATTTCCAACACTGAGACAGTTTGGGGATTTCAGCAAGGCACTATAAGGGCACAATTTAAGCTTCTTTTGTCCCTCTGCCTCTCCTCACATAGCCTGAAAACCTGATTTGCTAAGGCCACAGAACATTTCACTTCTGAAAGCCGCTATCCCAAGGTGCACTACTATGATAAGTGTGATAAGATGCCCTAACTCTGAAGGTCATTGAAAACATGGGAGCAAATACGACAGATCTCAGCAAAGACCTGGGCAAGCATTCAGTTCATTTAATCAGCAACAATGGTACCCAATTATCCTGGAAGATTTAAAACATCAATAAGGGAGAAAGATTATACATTTTGCATTTTGGAAAAGAGGTATTTCAGCTACCTTTTCAAAGAAACAACAATTCAGAAGTAAATGGGTCACTGGCCTGACCTAGTACAGCAAGCCTTCTGTCGCTGTAAAGGATAACCAGATCCCATCCTTTTGATCAAGGGGTACCCGAGGGGCTTTGCTTGCACACCAAAGCAACAATAATAGGAAACAAACACACCAACATAGGATCTGTGGATTAAAACCGGGTGTTCAGCTTCCTTTTTCTAAACATTATATCATAAACCGAGGAAAATCCGTTCTGAGAATCAGTTCTTAGCTATTAGTCTTCTAGCTACCACTGCCTCAGATTCCTGAGCAGGAAAAGGGTGTGACAGGCAATCAGTAGATGTAGCTCTTATCGCTTGATAAACAGTGTTTCAACAGCCAGCCAGAGATACAGATCCTGAACAAGTTACATTGACTATTCCCGGAGTTGTTTATAAATGTAATCATTTCAGTGTATCATTAAGAACACAGCCACACACCCTACTCAGGACAGAACAGAGCAACACATAGATAATGAAGAAGCCCACAGCACTCGTTGCTCACATCTTTGAGCTAGTCTTGGCCAGGACCCTCTAGTCAGCTTTGGTCTTTATGCTTGGATTTAATACCACTCCTGTTCCCTTCTCTTCCCCTCCAAATCTTTAAGATAATGACTGAGACCTCCCATGAGCTGAAAACCACCAAAATAAAGCAAGAGGGAGCCAGAGGGAGTCCCAAAGCGGCAACAGGTAAATGATATCAGGCTTTTAAGTTCATTTTGGCAGGAGGGACCAAAGGAAGGACACCTGGCACCAGGATCCTTGCACATCATGAAGTAAAAGCCATCTCTCTAGCAACAGCTGTCTGTATGCTGACAACAAAATAACCATGCTACTTCCCCCAGCGAGAGGTGCGTGTCTTGTAAGTCCTTTCCAGCTCTGCTGCTCATCCCTTGTAACCACCTGCTTGCCAAAAGCTGGCAAAAAACCTTCAAAAATCAGGCCCCACACCTCCCCCAGAGCAGATGCAGAGACAGGAACAGCTTCTCTGGGCCAAACAGTCTGCCTTGTTAATTGATTTCAGTAACAAACTTCTGCTTTGTAGCAACTATGGATCTACCAATGCTCCACATCTGGCTGGTAGAGGCTGTTCTAGAAAGCAAGCAGCCCGGGAAGTTGTTTTGGGAGCTCAGAAAGCAAGAGAGGTCCAGAGGCATGGACAAAGATCAATAATCCAGAACAGGCAGAAATCTGCAGGCTTATCTACATTTGCACAGAAATAAGGGGAAGTTGTGATGGCTGAGGACACCACAGACTCAATTCCCTCTGCTAGTGGAACTCAGAGAGAGGCTGCTTGAAAATACACACCCGGTACTTGGGGATTGCCTTGCAAGCAATTGCTGATTTTACCCGCTGATGGGAAGGAGCAAATGCAGTCTTGTTTTGCCTTGCTTGTGTGAGCAGCTTTTGCTTTACCTGTTAAACTGTCCCTACCTCAACCCACGTGTTTTCTCAGGTTTCCTCTTCTGATTTACTTTCCCATCCCACTGGGAGGTATCGAGCGAGCAGCTGCGTGGGGCTGAGCTGCCAGCTGGGCTTGAACCACAACAGAAACATGACAGGGTGTTAGTACCCTCTTCTGTCTCTTCAGAGTCATAAGGGAAGGAATTTGCACAATGCTTAAGAGGCTTGAGAATATTTACTGCCGCTGTCACTCATCATTGCATCAGAAGAGCTCTTCTGGAAAGAAGGGAAATTCTGGGGCTAACCATGGGTGTGTACAGGGGGCAGAGACAAGCAATGACTTCCCATACATATTACAGCCTCTTTCCTAAAGTAGAATTACAAAATCTGAATCCTTGCACAGAGGGACTGCTAATACTTGCACGCACACATTAAAAAAACAAGCTAACATTCAGGCTAGAGTCTCAGGTAAAAGGATTCAACACGCTCTTTTCAGGATTTTCCTATGCCCACTGTTAAGGTTTAGAGAAAATTAGTTGAGATATTGAACACAATTCAGTGTCTCTTCTACACATAATACGAGACACCTGAAAGAGGTCAGAAATAATGAAAGATGTCTGCTTTTTAGAGGAAAAAAACACCAAAAACCAAATCCTATTCCTGAAAGTGTTCTACATTGTTCAGCCACAACTATTAGACACTTGGTAATTATGGCCATTAGCTGTTTTGTCATCTGAAGGCATTATCACAACACTAAAGAGAATGGAGCCCACAATTATCTCAGCAGCTGCACACAGTCAGCTCCCAATTAAATATTCAGATGACAGCTGTTTTCCCGCCACTAAAATAAAGCTGGTACCACTTACCTGGCTACCTAAAGACCCCAGAATCCTCAAATGCAGAATATAAGCACAGAATCCTGAGCTAACTTTAATAATTACGTAGAAATAGAATTTATAATCAGAATATAATTACATCCTAACCCCAGATTTTTATCATTGTCTTTTATCTTAGGATTTTTGACCATGAAATGTCTTTACCTCTAACCACTGTAATAAGCACGCATATATATACAATGTAGACATCGACACATACGGATACAATAAAGAAACACCACAATTCCACCTGACCTTATCGCCTACATTTAACGTACACAAATTGCTCAAGGGTCAAGCAACACTTTGGTTAAAAAGCATCACTTTCTCAGAGGTGCCACTGGCTGAGGTCCTCGCGCACCACAGACCTACCCCACGCTGCTCAGGGGCGGGCACCAAGCTCCCCAGGGAGCATCGCACCCAAAGCCCTTCTCAGCTTGCCCCAGCTAAGCAGCTTTAACAGCGCCCAAACATCAGCGTCCTCTTCCCTGTCTAAAAAGAAGGGTGATGGCTTTCGGACCCGACCGGAGCAAAGGGCAATAAAAGAGGCAGGGAGAAGGAGCATCACCTGTGTCTCGGGCTGCTGCTAAAGCACCTGGTCAGTCAGATGCTGCGCAGTGAGCTGGGAAATCAGGAGTCACCGCAGTAAAAGTTATTAAAGAATGGACAAAGCTATTACCTACTTCATTTCCACACTCAAGTAATTTATTTCAATTCCCAGGGTAAGGTTCTGAAGGAAATGGCCCGCAGCCAGCTCCTGCTCCACCGGATAGATATACCTACGAGCTCCTGAACTGAAACACAGCATTTCTGTTTACAAGAAGAGAAACTTTCCCCCAGAATACAACTTTTTTATTTTGTTTGGCTTCGTACCTGTGAAAAAAACCGCACCTCACAAGACTCGCACCTGACAGACAGCTCAAGCCTTGAGGTCATGTGACTCAATCAGCATTGGTAGCAATAAAATACACATGATAATCCCCTGTTGATCCATCATTTGTACCCAGAA
>WTSP01026346.1:0-13423 GCA_025331215.1 Actenoides lindsayi
GGCTCCTATATCCTTCAGGGCAGCCTCCCAAGGGACTTTGTCAATCAGTCTCCTGAACAGGTCAAAGTTTGCCCTCCGGAAGTCTAAGGTGGCAGTTTTACTAACCCCTTTCCTTGTTTATCCAAGGATTGAAAACTCAATCATCTTATGATCACTATGCCCTAGATAGCCTCCAACCTTTACTTCCCTCACAAGTTCTGCCCTGTTCACAAGAAGAAGGTCCAGCTGGGCACCTTCCCTGGTCGGTTCACTTACCAGCTGTGTGAGGAAGTTATCCTCCAGAAATTCCAGGAACCTCTTGGATTGTTCCCTCTCTGCCATGTTGTATTCCCAGCAGATACCTGGGAGGTTAAAGCCCCCCACAAGAGCAACAGTAAGTGACTGCGAGATTTCTCCCAGCTGCTTATAGAAAGCTTCATCCACTGCACTGCTTTGGTTGGGAGGTCTATAGCAGACTCCCACAGCGATATCAGCGTTATTGACCCTTAAGCTAACCCAAACGTGCTTAACCCCGTCATTACTATACTTGATTTCTGAGCTCTCATAGCATTCTCTAACATACAGGGCCACTCCACTGCCTCTCCTTCCCTGTCTAATCCTCCTAAAGAGCTTGTAGCCATCGATTGTAGTACTCCAGTCGTGTGAGGCATCCCACCATGTCATAGTTTTCCCAGTGCATCGTGGCCACAAGCTCCCCCTCTTTGTTGCTCATACTCCATGCATTGGTATAGATGTACTTCAGATGAGCTAATGATTCCAACACCTTTGTGTGAGTGTGGGCCCAATTTCCTACTAGACCCTTCTCAAGTGCTTCCATGATTTCTGAATATCTATCCCTTCTCTCAAATGAAATGGCAGAGCAAGAGTTCTCACTAATCCACCATCCTTCAAGTCCTGGCATGCTTCCCTTGGGCTTATTCCTAACAGGCCCAGTTATCTGCCCCTCCTCCTTCATATCTAGTTTAAAGCCCTGCTGACTCCTGCCCCAAAATCATTTCTCCCCTCTGGGACAGGTGCATCCCACCTGCCACCAACAGGTCATGTGTCGCATATATCAGCCCATGATCAAAAAAACCCAAAGCCCTGCTGAGAACACCAGTCCCAGAGCCAGAAGTTGACCTGTTGTCTCTTCCTGTTAGGTTCCTCATTCATGATTGCCATTGAAGGGATAGAGGAGAACACAACTTGTGTTCCTGATTCCTTAAGCAGCTGTCCCAAGGCTCTAAAATCTTTTTTGGTTGATTTTGGGCTCCTTCTACCCAATTCATCACTACCCAACTGAAATATTAAAAGGGGGTAATAATCAGAGGGATTTACTAGGGCAGGAAGTTTGTCTGACACATCCCTAAGTACTAATAAGTCAGAAGGTTGTGAAACATTACGTTTTAATTGAGAACCACCACTGAGCTTTAGCCAAAACCTTTTACAGTAAGATTCATCTAGTGAGGGAAATACATCTATGCAGAAAATGTAAAGGGACAAATTATATGTCACTAGTGTATAGCCTGTTCTCTGAACCTTGCTGCTCTAGTTTTCTGTGGTAGCCATGGAACTGCTTCAATTTACTCCATCTACATGCTTCCCAAGACATTTTATATCATGTGAGAATCATCTAGTAAAATCTTACCCGGCATTTCTCACCTTCCTACCTCCTCTGTGTCTCTCAAGTGGAGTAAGGGTGAGGAAGCAGGGACACCAGATTGCATTTAAGTATTTATTGCCCTTGCATGCAAGTATTATTACATGGATTTTTAGAACAAGCACCTCAAAATTCCCCAATATTTGCAACTTGAGATCTCTTAAGAGAATATTAATATGACAGAAAGCAAATAAATTTTTGCCATTCTATCAAGGTAAAGTCATCTTGGTCAGAACACACAACTGTTTTGAGCAATTGCTGCTTGTAACCTGGAGGTGAGGAATTACTCTCAGTTATGCTTTATGCTATTTATTATATCCTGAGAAAATACAGTCCTGCCATTCTTTCTCGTAATTGTATCAGTCAAAATTCCCACTTGACATTCAAATTAGAGAAGATTCTCTGCTAAAACATAGTGTTCAAAAGAAGCATAGACAGATAGTGTAAGAAAATCAATACATGGAGGGAACTTAGATTGTCAGATCATTCTGGCAGTATGGCAAAATGTACACAAACAATCATATGACAATGCTTGGTCCAAATAACAAGTTATTCTTTGACTTTCTGAGTTAAGGATTCAGAGAGTTGGCATGCATGTCACTGAAAGACTGCACAAACACAGTATTTCTTCATTTTCTACTCTCAGATTCAGAGACACAGAAGTTGAATAGAGTTTTAAGCAAAGGTCCCAACATTGTACTGGACTTTGTAATTTAATAATGTAATAAATTTAAGGAACTATATTAATACACTTAAGAACTGGAGAATACAGTAAATTTCTAGACATTTAGAAGAAGCACTAATGATATCTTGAAGGAATAAATGATCAAAGACATGGAAGTAAAATGAAACAGGAGAAAAATGTGAGGAAAAAAACCACAAAACCAACACTGATTTTCCAAAGAAACCATCCAGATATAGACAATATCATTAATGCCATATTATTTAATTAAGGACCGTGATAGCAATGGAAAAACACAATATGATCTAATAATTAATACATTTAACCTGAAAACCACCAGTACAGTGAAGATCTGGGATTATAGTCTGAAAAATATCAGAGATATGATCTGATTTGATCTCCAAAGATATTGGAGAATTTATCTGGATTTCTGATCCCTATTTTAAGAGCAGCTTGATTTGTTTCTGGAAAAGGATGCATTCTTCAATTGCTTTGAAGGCAATGGAACATGATGGACTATGGGATTCTTCTCCAGTTCAGTCTTCTGATAAAATGGTGTTTGAAATGCAGTTAAACTGGAATTAAAATAATAACTTTAAAATATTATCCCAAATCCTTCATATTCATATCACTTGGTATGGATTGTGGTTTGAAAGAATGATAATTTGCCTTGTCTTTTCAATCTGTGCAGACATTTTTGCTCCATCAGCTTTTCCTGTCAAAGCCACAAATTTAATTTTACAGCAGATTATGTAAAGAGACAGAAGAACTACTTCTGTCATAAAATATTCTTTATGAAATAGGAAACCTGACAAATTGTAGATGTCAAGTATTGAGTCATGAACAAAATTTACAAGTCAAACCTTGCTGGGTTTTTTTTTTAATTTATTGTTTACAGTAAAAATTTTAGTTACTTACATAAATTTATGTTGCATATTTTTGCATAATGTGTTTTTTTAATTAACTTGACAGCAATTATGGAATCTATTATCCAATATGTAAAATTATCTCAGTGTTATTTGGAGTTATTAGAATGTATTTTCAATTTTATCAGATGAAAACAGTAGTTTTAAAGAAATATAGAATAGATTATCTTGATTCAAGGTACAGTGTGAAGTCAACCTTTTCTATATGGTTTTGACTGCAGTCATGTCTCAGAAAAAAATAAATGTGGTTCTCCCAAAGAAAAATAGCTAATGGACCTGCCAAACTGTCCTGTCTGATTTGTGTAGAATCTCTTAGTATTTCCAGTCATGTGTGATGGAAAATGAGAAATCAATTACGAAAATAATTGCTGATCACTATTTCTGTAGGTAAAGAGTATCAGGTGGGCTTTTAAAACTCTTCTAGGCTATGACGATGGAGTTTGCCCCCAACTTTGAAAGAAAAGAAGAGAGAAAGAAGACAGAAAAAGAGAAAACTTTATTTTTTTTTATTAAAAACTAATCTAGTCCAGGATTGTTTTTGGTTATATGTATGTAGGATATTTCATGGATAAAGATATAAACTGGAATTTCAAAATTTGTAGTTTAAAAGATGTTTCTATAGTCTTACATATACATATTCAAAGATGAAGAACTGTTTTACAGATTTAGTCTTCACATGAAGAGTCTGTTTACCTTCTTTTTTTTTTTTTACATAAAGTGCAATTTTTAAAGCACCATTTTATAATAGATTTTAAAATTTAAATGTTGATTTCTTTAATTGTAAGGTAAATGTCTTCCAATTTTTTTTAAATTTCCACTAAAAGTTATTCTATGACATTTTCTGAACACTCTAGTAAAAAAAAGCATTGTCACTATGCGGTGCCTATCTTATATTTTATTTACTTTTATTCAATTTAATAAGTCTCAGCTCTAGTTACATTTAACTTTTCCTTACAGTCCTGAGTGTAAAGGTCAAATAAAGGCCAAGCTTATAAAAAGGGCCAAGAAATAAGCAGAGATATGATTAAACTGCATGATTAACAAATGAGTAAGCAATTCAACACTGACCTGGTCCTTTTTTCTGAATCTCCAGACATTTTACAGTAGATCTGGGAATATATTTTGGCAAGGCTTATATAGACAGACCATAGCTTCCCTATAAGCAATGAATCATTCCTAGACCCAGAGTCAAAAGTATATCTACTCTGTCTCTGACTTTGAGAAACCTACAATAAGGGAGTTAGTTAATATTAATATCTACCCTATACCTTGTAAAATACACTGTAGGGTACAGGACTTCTCTTATTTTATTTTAAATGGATGAAAGGTTTATTTTTATTGTAGAAAATGAATATGAAAATGATTGCACTTATTCATGTGAGAAATTATCCCTTGTAGCAGCTAAGCAAAGTCAGTAGGAATTTGTTACTATTCATTTAAAACAGTTTTAAAGGTTAACTGCAAAGAAAAAACAAATAGATTTGTGCTTTTTGCTGTTTCTTTATGTTTTACAAAGATGATTAAGTCAGAGTTTTTTCTTGTTTCCTTGCTTTTTCTGCTAGATTTTTGCTTTGGAAACCTGTTATTTATTTACAGGGAAGCCTATGAAGAACAAAGCACTTGTATGCAATAATGATATCACAGTTACCAGAAGCCTGACCCGAATTTCCAGCAACCTTTAATTAAAGAATATAAATGCAGAATCAATAAAGGTTTCTGGAAACTACACTTGTGACTTCAACCTGAATCTTTCAAACTGTATCTTCATGTTACATCTGTATGATCTTTGTATCCACAAAACCTCAAATGTATAATCATCTACCCACTGAAGAAGCTGAAAGTAAACTGCTTACAAAACACTCAGTCTCATGGTATTCTAGAGATATTCAGAAATAACACATGCCCAGAATCATATTGGTTAATTTTTTTGTGACATTTTCCAAAAGGAAGATGGATTATTTCAAGTAGACAGAATTAGCAAAACACATTGGGGTTTTTTTTCTGCACTGCATTCTGAATCAAGTGGCTTTTGGGCCAGTTGAGTTGGTAGCACTTAAGTAAAATACTTTGTGGAATAAACATCATACTTCAGCTTATGTAGAAGACTTTCTGCAAGGATGCTGGCAGGTTATATGTATTTTTAGATAAGATTATTCAAAACCAAAGAATCCAATGTGGGACAAATTCCATGTAAGAGCTAAGCTTGTCATTATCTGGTGACACTCAGCAATATGGAGCACTTGAATTCTGAAGCAGCATGGAGACTTGCCATGTATTAAAGTATTTAATTTCATGTTTATTCTAAAAGTGCATAATTTACCATAGGTACAGTAGCAGCCTTTTTGGGGAGAAACTTTTCTTTCTCCTTGTACCCTTCTGCTTAAAAACCAAAAGGATCTAAAAGGAATAATAAATATGTCTGAGTATGTTGAAATACTACACATGCTTATTTCTTGTCTTAGAATCCATCCTACTTCAGGAAGATAATTAGAAGAACTTACTATACAAGTTAAGAGCAGAATTTGAAGGAATGTGTCTGCAGTTTCTTTCACGGAGAATAAGCATGATTTTCCATTATTTTCCTTGGCATTTCCACTACAAACTCAAAAGACCATACTTTAAGCCTCAACAATAGTCTTGAAATAGTCCCAGTCAAGGAAAATATTGGCAAATTTCATTAAGAAAATGAATTCTAGCTATTATGTGTTATATTATTTGCTGTAGGTTGTTAATTCATAAATTTTGTGATTCTAGAGGTTTGTATCTCAAAAGGAAACTGATAGTGTTTGGTTAAAGTAAAACAAGCAAAAAATCTACATCCTTCTTAACCATGTCTTTGTGTGCATTTTCACATATGACAATGTTGCAAGTACTTATACAAGTCACTTTTTTTTTTTACATGACTGGTACACCTTAGATCGGACACAGTTGTTCTCTTTGAAAAGAAACACACTAATGCATAAATAAGTGCCTATATAAAATATACAGTCTTCAAGGACACATTCCACAAATGAGCTGTTCTGGAATTTACTATAAAATCAACGCTCGATTTTAACATTCTTGCCAGATTCCAGTTTCAATGTTAGCATCATACTTTTCTAAATTCCTCTACAATTTCTGATGGATAAAGTGTGTAGTTAGATTCAGCAATATTCTAACACCTTTTTTTTTTTTTTGGTACAGAGAAACAATTTATTACGCAAGCAGCTTCATTATTGGCAAAGCAATTACTTTGGCAGAAGGGGCTATTCAGTGAAGATAAAGATATCGGCAATTAGACCATGCTGTTGCTTTCTACAGATAAATTCTGGTCTTCGTAGGAGATTTTGGTATCCATGGAGATGGGAGACTTTATATATATGTAAGATAAATGTCTTAACCCCAAATCTGAAAATGGTTCCTATCTCTATGGATTTTTTCTGTCCTAATATAATGGCAACACAGTGGTTTTGAAACACTCTTTAGAGTTCATTATGAAAAAGAATTCACTTTAACAAAACCCTTTTTAGGAAAGGCATACAATGCAATGCAAAATAATAAAATAAAAAAGTACCGAATTCTTACTTTCTTTATTAATAACATTCTTGTTTCTAGGACTACTAACTAAGGACGCATGTATGCCACTTTGTATTAACCTTAAATCACTGTGAAGAAAACATTTAATTTATTTTTTTTTTTGCTTAACAAAGACAGAAGATTTCTAGTTGCAATGTGAAAAAAAAATGAGAAAAATAAATCCTTTTCATTTCTTTTAGTTTTACCCTTGCTTATATATACCGAGCTTGCTAATTGTGTTGAATGTGTACAGTTTAGGCTGGCTAGTTTTCTTCAGTCAGAAAAAAATCCTAAAAATCTGAAGAACCGAAATACTTCCACAATCTATTCTTCCTTCAAACAATTTGCATATTTAATTCTCATAAGTATAGTGTGACAGGGAACAGATTTTGTTAAAGTTGTCCATGAAAGACAAGAATAATTGATTACTAAGGTGAAAATATCTTCACAGTCCATAGTATCCACTGCAGAAACAATGAAAAAAATATTTAATTAGAAATATTAATTACATACATAAAGAGAGCTGAGATGCTAACAGTTAATTAGCCACATAGGGAAATTAAATCTACTTTCCAAACAGACACTTACTACCTGGCAACAATTTATTAAACAAAATAAATTTGATTTATCATAGTTGGTACTTTAGAATTCAACAGAAATGGTCAGAGGTATAAATTGGATTAAAAGCTGACAATCAGCGAGGTCAGCACTATATCAGCAACTTTTACAATCAATAAATTTTTTTTGTTAACAATTAGCAGCTAAACTAAATCACAGTGAAGCGTTCCATGGTTCACAGGAATGTGATTCCTTTTGGTTGTTGATTTGTCCTTAATTACAACGAGCAATTTTATAAAGCTGCAGCAAACAGTTTGTAAGAGTTAACAAAGTTAAATGAACATTTAAAGCTTCTCAAAGCTTCTGTGCTTGTTATTTTACTCTTTGAGTGTACTCATTAGATCACAACAGAGAGATAAATTTAAAAGGGAAAAAAATTAAAAGAAAGACAATGCTGGAAAATACACCTTTTAAGAAGGAACTGGTTGAAAAAGCTCCAAGTAGATCTGAAGTAAATAGTTAAGGTGGGATAATCAGATAAGGTACTAAAATATATAGAAAATAACAGCTGTAGGGTGTTTAGAATCTTTCAGAAGACAGATTAATGGGATTTTAGATTTCAGATTAATGGTGTTTTTTACTAGATAAAAAAAAATATCAGACATGTAACTATAAAAAAAAGGCAAAGAATTTATTTCATGAAAAGGCAGAGATCTACAGTATTTTAATACTCAATGTAACTCATAACTTTCACAAATATTTTGGCTAATGAAGGATATGCATTTTTTTTTTTTTCAGCCACATGGAGGTCTGTTGGATGATCTTGAGGAAATAAACATTATTTCACTTCAGTATCTCTGGTCTGTTATCTGGGATAGGCATTTCAACATCTATTAATGAATACTGAAAAAATAAATTAATTAATTAATCATTCCATGGTCTTATTACTACCACTTAGTGTCTTACTTGGGAAAAAATATGCAGTTTTTAATAAGAATAAAAAGGAATACTTTGATGAATGATTATATGTAAAATACTTGTATGTTTGTATGATGATATACATGTGAATGTATGTACGCTGAATTAAATTAGTATATTCACTGAAAAGTGGAAGTATGTCATGCGGATGCCCATGTACCCAAGAGTCAGTGCACTGAAGAACATCAAAACAACCAGTGAGAGGTTCAGGCTGCTAAAGTTGAAATGGCTTTGGACTGGCAACATAGGGTGAATTATTTATAGCTCAATGGGACCATGACACCTCAGGTCATCAAGAAAGTGATGCAGCATGTAGATGGCCTTGAGATCAAGGAGTGGACTTGACCATGGACACTACTGCAGAGGTCATCCATGGATGTGAAACATGTGCTGTAAGCAAGCACGACAAGTGGTTAAAGCCTCTGTGGTATAGAGGATGATGGCTGAAATATAAATATAGAGAAGCCTGTCAGACTGATTGTGCCACACTCCCACAAACCTGCCAGGGCAAGCAACATGTGCTTACAATAGCAGAAGCAACCACCAAAAGGTTGGAAATGTATCCAGTGCCCCATGTCATTGCCCAGAACACCATCCTGGGCCTTGAAAAGCAAGTCTTAGGACAACAAGACACCCTAGAAAGAATTTAGTCAGACAATGGGACTCATTTTGGAAACAGCCTCATAGAAATCTGAGCCAAAGAGCATGGCATCTATTGTGTCTATCACATTCTCTATTATGCACCAGCATTTGGGAAAATTGAACAATACAATGGACTGTTAAAAGCAACACTGAAAGCAAAGGGGGGTGGGACCTTCAAACACTGAGACACATATTTAGCAAAGGCCACCTGATTATTTAACACAAGAGGATCTACCAGTTGAGCTGGTCCTGCCCACTGGAAACTACCACATGCTCTAGAAGGAGATAAAGTCCTTGTAGAGCACATGAAGAATGTTTTAGGGAAGATGATCTGGGTTAGTTCTGCTTTTGCTGAAGTATCTCATTGCACATTGTAGGTGATGAGGAAGGACAGAGAATTCTGACGTGTACCTCACATGGACTTAATTCTGGGTGAGAACAGCCAGCAAATTAAATTGTATGATGTTAATTGTTAAATAACTGCTGGGCATGACATAGATGGTATAGAATAAGGGGTGAATAAAGTCCTGGGTTCAGCTGGGATACATTAATTTTCATCAGGAGCTGGGAGGGGCCACAGCCATGATAGTCAACCAAACCAGGTGATGTGTTATTTGATACCATACTGAGTGTCATGCCTACTATATAGGGGAAGGGCTGGCTGCAGGCAGACGTGTGTGTTATTTCATTAGTATTATTGTTCTTACTGTTGTTTCTTCTCTGTATCTGTTGTTATATTAAACTCTCCTTACCACAGACCACAGGGTTTTGCCTTTTTCTCCGGATTCTCCTTCCCATCTCACTGGAGGTGCGGTGTGTGTGTGGGGAGGGGGCACAACAATGAATGTTCATCTGTGTGGTGCTTAATTGCTGGCTGGTCCTAAATCATGACAGCTACTTAGACAGCAAAAGGATCTCCAGGACCATTCATGTAGCATATGCCTTACAGAGATGGTCTGAAACTCAGGGTGTCCTCAGAGCTCAGCTACAGAAAATTCTAGTTGGATCTCCATCAGAGTGAGCTTGAAGGAAGTCTCAGAATGAAACCAGTGAATGAACTTATAGAAGTTCGATTTTGAGAATTGCTTGGATTCTGCTACTGCTAGCCATATTTCTGCAGATAGATGAGGCCTATGATTTTCTGTCTTATACAGTAAGTTTTCAGAACACTGGGACTATAGAATAAACCCCAAAGAGTCACTTTCCATGTTTATATTTTTTTTAATCCAGTCATAGTTGGAAGTAAAATTTAGATTACCTAGTAATCCATGTAGGTTGTATTTAGGAAAATCTCTCAGATGCATTTATTTTAAAAAATCACTGTTTATTTCAAATATTTTATATCAAAATTGCTAGAAAAAAATTGCAAGAGCAAAAAATACATGTTAGTTGTCTATTGTATCATGTGCGAAACATCTAAGTTAAGGGGGGGAATACAGAAACATATAGAGGAATATTCAGTTCTTCGTGTTGCAGAAATTTAACTTTTGATAATTTACATTTATCTTTTGTAAGCAGATTCTTCCTTTCAACAAGATAAATTGCTAGAGGAAAATAGTTTATTGGAATTTGTAAAAAGCCTTATAATACTCAACATAATGCTTAACTGAGCAAAACTAAATAGCATACTTTTATATTGTAATATGGGTCTGTGCAAAAATGATTTCTTAAAGCTGTCCATGCCTAGTGTTTGTTACAATAATAAAATGACTGTTTTCTTTACTTTTACGCATTTGTTTTACAGGATGATAGGTCAGAGTGCATGGTTGGAACTAATGCCAATAGTTTAAAGCAGAAACTAGTTTAATTATGGCATTTCAGTAAAGCTTTCAAAAACCTAAGTGGTTTTATTTTCTTCTTTTGTTCTTTATTTTATATTTTTTTTTTATTTTATAGATTCAACTTCATCCTCTCTGTGCAGTAGACTGTTTTCTCTATAGTCCATTTTATCATAATGGTAAACATACCCACAGAAGCAGCCTAAGAATCCAACTATATCAGTTAGTTACCCATAAGAATACTGCCTGAGCCTTCATTTACAGACAAAATGTGAGGTACTACTGCTAACATGGCTGAGGATAAGGCTATAATTCTATTAGATGTCAAAAGATGTGTGTGTCCACATGTGTGCATGCACACAGGCACGTGCCATACTCAGCTACACAGGAGTGTTGCAAAGACTGTCATATACCTCTTAACTGTGTCCCATGTCAGGCACAGTACAAAATGAAAACATCCAGGATGGAGCACTGGGAAACTTTTTGTTCCAGAGAGCTACCAGCCATTTGTAAGCACTTGGAAAAAGTCAAAATGTACTTCCACCCTACAACTTGTAACATGGGCTTTTCCTATGCCTCCAATAAAAGAATATCTAAAAATGAGTCTTGAAGATCTGGAATTATAGTACCATTTAATTTGTGTTCTCAAGTTTGTAAAGACGAAACTTTATGACATCACAATCTGACAGCACAAAATTACCTAATTATTTACACAATGAACGATTTGTGCACTTTACAAGGCTCTACAACAGGTGCCATCTATATGACAATGGAAAGAGCAGAGCACAGTGATTTTGAAGTTGTTAATTCTACCTTTGGGCACTGTGTTATGAAGCAGGCAATGTCTTTTTGTCATGCAAGAAAACAACTAGTATAGATACTTACTTCAAAATAGTAACTCTAGTCTAAATATCTTGATTGATTTCTTGGACATGACGCTTCTCTAATTATGATGTAGTCTTTGCTGTTCATAACAGAAAATCACATCCCTGCTTCAATCTGGAAGGCAGAAAATAAGTTGCTACATTGATGAACCATCCCTATGACAGTATTTGAACAGTAATAATCCTTTTCATGACTCAGGCATCCTCATTTTCCCTTAAAATTATACATTTCTCTGTGTAAAATCACAGGTAAACATGCTTATTCAATGCCCAGCAGTCTGGCAGTTTGTTCAGACAGTGGCAGACTGGTTTTCAAGCTATTGAAATATATGTTATTTCTTTCTATCGCTTTATATACAAAACATATAGACCAAAACTGATTTCTGCATACCAACATGTTCCATCTCACTGTCTGACAGGAGAATTACTGAAATGCTGTAATTTTTGTTCCAAGTGACTTTCTTTCAGAAATGTAAACCATAAATGTTAGGTAGGATTGTCTATATACTGGATTATAGAGACTTTCTGAAAGACCTCAGCTTAGAAAAATAAATGTTTTGAACCCTGAATGTTATTTACTTGTACATGTATGCATGTTCAGCTTTTACTTAGAGTGCCTATGTACTGAAAAAGACCGTAACAGAGTATTTTCTTAAATTAAGTTAAAAGTCATATAATAGTTCTACAGATTCCATAGCCCAGTATTGCAAGGCATTTTCATTTGTTCTTAATTTTAAACCTCTGTGCATTTTTGTTGATTTTAGTAGTTTCACTCAAATGTTTTAAGACTCAATGAGTGGTTTGCTTCACTAGTCACATACCTCTTCTAATCATGAGTATATTGTACAACGAAAACTTCAGAGTCTGTCCCAAAGAAAAGTAAACCAGAGAAAGGAGCCCTAAATTCTAAAATTTTATGTGTTATCTAAGAACATTACAATAGTTTCACACAATTTGAGAGCAATGTGTTTTGCAATTTGTGTTTGTACAAATACCTAATTCAATAAAAAAGTAATCAATTGCAATAACATCTGTGTTTTTCTTCACAGGTCAGTGTAATCTTATTTATGCGAGTAAAAACAATAGTCAACTTAGAAAGTAATCAAAGGGAAGAAGTAGGAAAGTACAATTTAGAGGCAGGAAATATCCATGCCAATTTCATGATGTATTCTCCTTGGAAATCAACTCATTTTTATACTAAGAAAAGAGACAGAATTTATCCTCCTTTGACAGAAAGTATATTGCACTTGAAGTCCATAGGTATAGAAAGGTATACCAGATCAGAGTTGTTGTTTACACTGAGCCTTATGACCCTGGGAACATTACAACATTATTAATAATCTCAAAATATGTTTAATAATAGTAGCACATATCTAAGCTCAGAGCAGAAATAAAATTGTGCAAAATGTTCAGAGCAAGTGCTTAGGTAACACAACACTACATTATCACATTATTAATATTAATACTGTGTTTATATATGGTAATGTTTATTAGACCTTAATGAAACAAGAAAGTATAACATAGGTAAGTTTAAAAAGAATGTAATTTATTTATGTGAAAAGATTTCAGAAAAATAATGTAATAAACAGTCTATGCAGTAGAGCTGGGAGTTAGCTGCACACCTGTGCATCAGATGTGGAATTAAGAAGAAATCTGTGTAACACGGTTGAGTAAAATTGGAATCTTTTTATTGTGGGAGAGAGCATATTGCTTACAAGGTAAATGTTACTTACTACAGGAACACCAGACCTGAGCATATGTACAGAGTAAGTTAATTCGTC
>WTSP01026348.1:0-12333 GCA_025331215.1 Actenoides lindsayi
AGCCCCAGCAGTGCTCAGCCCCAGCCCCAGCAGCGCTCAGCCCCAGGCCCAGCAGTGCTCAGCCCCAGGCCCAGCAGCGCTCAGCCCCAGCCCCAGCAGCGCTCAGCCCCAGCCCCAGCAGCGCTCAGCCCCAGGCCCAGCAGCGCTCAGCCCCAGGCCCAGCAGTGCTCAGCCCCAGGCCCAGCAGCACTCAGCCCTAGCAGCGCTCAGCCCCAGCATGGCTCGGGGATGAGGACGGGATGGTTTCCCTGCATGTCTTGCTATCACTCAGAGATGTTTCCTACTGGTTTATGTCCTCCTGGAATTTTTCCCTTCCTGCTCCTACCCCAGCGCTGGGAAAGTGGCCCAGTGCCAGCCCAGTGCAGAGCTGTGCCTCCACCAGCTCCTGCCAGTTAGTGCAGCTGGGGGACATGCAGGGGATCCCAGTGTGCCACAGCTCATGGCGTCCCCAAGCCCCCCCAGGGACACGGAGTGACCAGGAGATGTCACAGTGCTGAGGGTCAGCTGTCCCCAGGGGCTGCAGCGGGGCCCATGGCCACAGGTGCTGCCTGATGCTGGCAGCGAGGACTCGGGCAGTGACAGGGTGTTTTCCACCCATGCTCTAGAAACATCCCACAGCCCTCCCTGGGTGCTGACTCTGCCTGTGCACCCTGGGGTCCCTCTCCCAGGAGCAATGCAGCCGTCCATCCTTTCCCCCCTTCTCACAGAACCTAAATTCAGCTGCCATAGCTGCAAAGGGGAATGACCCAAACCTCCCCAGTGGGCCCTGGCCATGGCACCTGCAGCCCCCACCAAAACCTGTGGCCATGGCCAGTGGCAGGGAGGTGTGACCAACCTGGAGTTCCCCATTTCCTGCCTCTGACAGACCCAATCCATCATGGGGAGGGCTTGGCTGCATGGACCCATGCGGGGGTATTTAGGTGGAAGAGGCACTGGCAGGACAGGAGGGTGCTTGGTGCAGTCGAAGCAAGTGCACAACCCCAGGCCCTGTATCCTGGACAGCAGCAGGAACCTCAGTTCCCCCAGTTTTGCCGGCATCCAGAGGGAGGATTTTTCCACCGAGATGCGGGACTGAGCCTCGATGTCCATCTCCTGCCCACTGAAAGTCACCAACTCCTGTTTCAGGGAGTTCTTGAAGCTGCTCTTCTGCTGGAAAGGCAGCACCTACAAGCTGCTGTACAAGGAGCTCATGGTGTTCGTGGTGCTGTACGCCCTGCTCAGCCTCATCTACTGGTGAGTGGGGTTGGTGTGTCCCTGCCAGTCGTGTCCCTGCTGGGACACCCCACACTGCACATCCCATGGGATGTGCAGAGATGCCCCATTGGTCATGGACTGGGGGCCCTGCAGGGAGAGAAGTCCAGAGGACTCCTCCAGGGAGGGGCAGGGAAGGGCAAGGAGAAGGGTAATCAGGCAATGGCTTTTTGTGGAGGTCTGAGGCAGTGCCCCAGTCCCAATGCCCACCCCGATCCCAACTCCATATCCCTGACCCCACTGACTCCCTGACCCTGCTCCTTGTCCCTGACCCTTCTGTGTGGCTGCTGCAGGTGGCTGCTTACTGAGGAGCAGAAGCACCTCTATAGCAAAGTGTCCCAATACTGCGGCCACTCCACAGCCCTCACCCCCATGTCATCTGTTCTAGGTATGGGTCCCTCTCCTGAACCTGGGAGTTGGGGTCCCCTCCTCCCCTTGGCATTGGCAGCTTGAGGATACCCCCACTGTCCATCCTGGCCCCATACCAAAACATCCTTTGGACACCATAGGATATGGGATGGAGGAGCCTGGCACCCTGGGGATGGTATTTGGCTCCTGAACCCATTGAGCCCAGCTCCCTGGCCCTGGGGATGCCAGTGGGAGGCTGCGATTTTCCCCGGCCTGCTCTGCACCCTCCATGCCCAGGAAAGGGGCACCTTATCTACCAAAGATGGCTGTCCTACCCTGTGCCACCTGCAGAGAGGGCAGGGAAGAGCCAGGAACAGTCCCGTCTCCATTCCTGGGAGGGCTGTACCAATGGGAAGCACAATGAGCACTTTGTCTCTCAGCCACTGAGAAACCTGTCAGCCCTCCTGGTGTGGGCTCATCCTTGCCTCGACCCACCGCCCGCCACACTCCCTACACGCTTCTCTTGGTGCAGGTTTTCACGTCACCCTGATCGTGAACCGGTGGTGGGCCCAGTACACCAACACCCCCCTGCCTGACCAGTTTATGTGTGTCATCTCCAGCAATGTCCATGGCAAGGATGAGAGGGGACGGAAACCCTCATGGGAAGGTGTCTCTGTCCCTGATCCCTCGTCTCATCTGGTCCCCTCCCTCTCCAGGTTGCAGAGCACATCATTATCCCCTTTGGAGAAGATGATGATGCCTTTAAGACCAACAAGCTGATAAACAGAAACCTATGGGTGGGTTCCGCCCCACGCTGACATGTGGGGCTGCTGCTATTGGGGCACAGGAATATCCCTGTCCCCTGGCAGTGGCACCTGTGCCCTGCTGGCTCCCAGTCCTGCTCCTGGCCACTGAGGTCCTTCTCCAAAATAGATTCTCATGCACAGAAGCAAGGCTGCACCTTGTCCCTCCAACCCCATCCCTCCATGTGTCTGCTCCCCACGGCAGGATCAGGACCCCCCAAGGGACACGTAGCAGCCTGGCACTGCTGCCGAGCCCCTTACCTCCAGGAAAAGTGTTCAAAAGGGGAAATGACCAAGTGCAGTCAGGAGATGGGCCCAGAGCCTCCCTGGCCCCTTGCAGAGCCCAACCCTACCCCTGTCAGGATGGTGCTGGGAGCCACCTGCAGCCACCAGTTCTACTCATGTCCTTGCAAAGTCACCCTTATCCCCTGCCTTTGCCATGCCCAGGTGTCTCTGCTCTCTGTGGATGACATGTACCAGAACCTGCCTCCAGCCGTGAAGGACAAATACTGGAACAAGCCCACGGCTCAGCGCCCCTGCACGACGGCCACAGCCGCTGACACCTTGAAGCTGTCGTTCCTGGGCTCCACCTTTGACATGCAGTGAGCGCAGGGCACAGTTCTGGGGTTGCAAAGAAAGAAGGCAAGTGCTTCAGGGTAGCAATAGCACAAGGAGACTTGTCCCCCAGGGCCCAATTACAGTGAGCAAACAGCAGATCTCCCCTGGCAGCACGTGGCCCAGCCCCTGTGGGGCTTGGGGGCTGCATCGGGTGATGGACGAGCTGCTGGGGCAGGGATGTGGCCTCCTGGAGCTGCTCCCTGCTTGCAGATGCAGTGGGATGGAGGTGGTGATTGGTGCTGGGCATCCCTGCAGAGCATGGCAGCTGGTCCCCATCACCCTACTGTGCTCCTGAAGCACATGTGAGGACACGGGGCAGATCCAGCTGGCAGAGGCCTTGCTGAGCATGCTGTGCAGCCAGACGCCCCTGCTCAGCCATTTCTTCACCACCACACCCCCTGCCAGCAGCATCAAGAACTTTGGCCAGGCCAGCCGAGGTCACCCCCACCGGCAACATCCCTGGGCAGACGGTGGCTTCCCCAACCCTTACCCCCACCAGACCCCGAGTATGTGGCCGCATTGACAAGGAGGAGATGGAGGATGAGGAGAGCTGGGCCAGTGAGCCCACTGTGCCCGGCAGTGGCCTGGGAAGTTCCGACTGCTGGAGACCTCCAAAATACAGAGGAAGGAGCTGCTGCTGATTCAGGTGAAGGCATTGTCCAGTGACAGCATGGGGGTTGACTGGCTGGAGGCTGATGAGCCCCGAGGTTACCCCAAAAGCACCCCTTTCCCAGGGGAAGAATAGCTGCCTCCACCCCAAGGTGCCACCACTGCCAGCCATGAATCTCCCCATCCCCAAAAACCCTCCTCAGACCCCCTGTCCAGAAGTAGAACATTGCCAGGTCTTTTGCCACCCAGCCCTGAGCCAAGCTGTGTCCCCAGGTTGATGGGAAGATCCTGGTGGGTTTGGGCAGACAGCCTTTAGCACTAGTCAGCCCCAAAACTGCAGGATTCAGCCCATCTATGTGATGATGCCACCAACTTACAGCTGGCCAGGCTCACTCCCGGCTCCATGGCCCAGCACAGGGGACAGGGGACAGCCCAGACCCCACGCAAGGGATGGGATGAGGGCATTAGTCTTACAGAAAACCAACACCATGATGGAGATGTTCCCTCAGTATTAATAAAGCTATTGCCAAGCTCAACTTTGAGGTTCTTCCTTGTCCGTGCAAATCATCCCCAGCAGTGAGACAGCAGGGACATCACATCGATCCCAAAAGTAGGTGGATTTGGATTTTGTTGAGGAGTGTGCACATTCTCCTGGAGCAAAAGGGACACAGCCCCAGGGTCTGACACCAGTGATGGTTGTGGGTTGTGAGCAAGTGACACAGTCAGAAAAAAGAAACAGAAATGTTTTCAGCCCCTGTAGGATTCCCACACTCAGACACGTGTGTTTCCCTCGAGCATATCAGTAGAGCTGTTAAAATACTCCCTTTCCCAAAGACACCTTTCCTTTAAAGCTCCCTTTCCCCCCAGCAAATCAGCCCCACTCCTCCTCCGCTACCCTCCAGGCCACTGCTGGACCTGTTAAAGTGCAACCACGAGGTCATTTTCTGGGTTGGACCATAAAAATACACCAAAGTTAACACTGAATGGAGCCGAGAGAGCCAGGAAGGAGCAGCACTTGGGATGACGAGTGACCCCCCGTCTTGGGTTACGTGGCCAGCAGCTCATTGTGTGAAAAGTAGCTTTTTTAAAAATTCAGCCCTTGCATCTACCTGGAAGAGTAGGTAAGGTCCTTAGATCAGGCTTTGGCACCTCATAAACCCAGCTGGACTAAAGCTGTGCTTAAGCCCAGCCGCTGCCCATCTCTGGCTCAGTGCCTGGCCAGCTTGCCTCCTCCCAGGCGGGTCAGTCCCTCTGCACATCCCTGGAGCTGTGCCAGGGCCAGACCAGAAACCAGACACCCTGCAGCCAAGCCAGATGAGGCCCTACAGCCTGTGCCACCGTAGGATCCAGGTGCCACCCACCCCTGTCCAGTTCCCACATGACACCTGCAGCGGGGCTCCGTTGGGCAGTAGGTGCCACTGCCATTCCAGGGCTGGTGCACTTCTCAAGCAGTAGCCTCCCCAGCAGCCACAGTGACGAGTTAGCCACAAGCTGCTCATGGGGGACTAGGCTTACAGCTCCTGCTCTGATGCCAAGTTGGCACTTGCTCTGTAAGCCTGTCTCTCTGTCTGTACAAAGTCCCCCAGAAACACCCCGAGTCCCATTTGCAGTCTGGAGGGGGAGGGAAGAACCGCACTCATCGGAAGCAGCCCTGACGCATCCCTCCGGAGTGCCCTTTATGGCCCCCACCCCACCTCGCTGGAATGCAGGTGTTGCTGGGGAGCAGGGAAAGTTTACTCCGATCACTATGGAGAAGGAATGTGCTTGTGCAAACATTCAGCCCAGGTCAGGCTGCCAGGGACTCTAGAACCTGGCCAGTGGCACCCAGCGCTGATGGGAGAGCAGACCTGAGCCGTGAGGCGGTGCCAACGCACACCCACCATGGTGTAACCCTGCTGCTGTGGCCATGGAGTAACTGTGCTGCTGTGACCATCCAGGCAGAATCATAGACTGGTTTGGGTCAGAAGGGACCTGTGTCATCTAGTCCAACCCCCCTGCACTGAGCACCTGCAACCGGAGCAGGTTGTTCAGCACCCTGTCCCACCTGACCTTGAGTGTTTCCAGGGATGGGGCAGCGACCACCTCTCTGGGCAAGCTGGGTGGGAGTTTTATCACTCTGTAAAAACCTTCTTACTTCTATCTAGTCAGTTTTAGATGACCCTCCTTCAGTTTAAAACCATCACCCCTTGTCCTGTTGCAACAGGCCCTGCTAAAAAGACTGTCCCCATCTTTCCCACAGCTCCCCTGTAAGCACTGAATGGCCACAAGGTCTCCCTGGAGCCTGCTCCAGGCTGCACAACCCCAGCTCTTGGCCTTCTCCACACCAGAGGGGTTCCAGCCCTCTGCAATTTTTGTGGCCTTCTCTGGATCTACTCCAACAGGTCCATGTCTTTCTAGTGCTGAGGACTCCAGAGCTGGACACAGTATTCCAGGTGAGGTCTCACCAGAGCAGGGTAGAGGTGAAGAATCACCTCCCTCCACTTGCTGGTCGTGCTTCTTTTAATGCAACCCAGGATGGGATTGGCTTTCTGGGCTGCAAAAGCATAGAACGGGTACTGTAATGTGACAGGTTAACAGGTACTGCTTTCTGATGTGGTTGGTGTGTCTCTCCATCTGCAGCACAGACCCACCCTCACCTCCCTGCCAGCAAAGCAGGATGAGCCCAGGCTGCCCAGGGCACCTCAGCGCGCTAGCACCTCCTGCTGCCACAGACAGCAGCCCCGGCAGAGCATCTCAGGGAAATCCGAACAAAAATGCCAGGCAGAAGCTATCTGGTGGGCACAGTCTGCACTGCAAGGCAGCAGAGACACGGGTCTCACCACAGCTCTGCTTGGGGCAAGATTATCTTCAGTTCAGAGCGAAAAAAAGGTGAAGCTGGGGCTGTAATCAGTGTGCCTCACACCAGAGCACTCCTACTGATAAACGAGGCTTCTCTAAAAAACACCAAAGTGGGGCAAATTGTGCAGCATGTGTCCCCTTGGCAGGCTGAGGTGTGTGTCTAGCTTCCACCCACGGCCCCAGGAGCAGCCCCTAGATGGGCTCCCAACTTCACCCAACACCTCCTGCACAAAACATTTGACTAGATGCACATCTCCCTCAGGCTGGCTCTCCTCAGACAGCAGCCCCGAGGAATGACATCACATCCCCCAAAACATTCAGCAGAGCTTTTGTTCGGCACAGCTTTCCAATGCCCCCATAACCGGCGGGGCAGAAAACTGGAGTTTGTACCCAGCTTTCGAAAGGGACAGACCATGACGAGAGCCTGGCCCTTCTGCTAGAAGGGATTTATTTATCTTGCACTGGCATGAGACCAAGGAGGTCAGGGCAAGACCAGCTGGTCACTGAGCGGTGCAGACAAGTTGGGTTAAGATACTGGACCCTGAAAGTGATTGTAGAACCAGACAGGAAACACCAGGCAACGGCAAAAGGGGCTGCGGGCCCAAACCAGAGGACAGGAGTGTGTGTGGTCTGGGAAGTGGAGGCAGGAGGAACCAGCTGCAGAGGCTGGAGGTGTTAAGAGATACGTTTTCAGCCAGGCTTGGCACAAATGCAGAGGCTAAGAAACAGGGCACTGCAGAGCTGCTCCTGGACAGCCCTTGCCCACTGACATCACTCCGAGACCCCAGATGCGGTGTGCTGACCTAACAGGGAAAGGGGGACCTGTGCTCAGCCAGCTCCCAGAAATCTACTGGGGATGGACATTTCCACCTCCTTCCTGCACACAGGTTTCCAGGACTGGAAATGCTCCACTTTAGCCGAGTCTGCCAACTCTTTTCCACACCCACTTGGTCCAAGTAAGTCACTGTCCCAGGACGCAGGGAGGGGTTTAAGTTGAGACCACACAGGGGCAGAGCTTGCCTGATGGCACGAAAGGTCTGGCAGTGCTGGGCTAGTGGTTGCACTCAATGATCTTAAAGGTCTCATCCAACCAGAATGATTCTATGACTCCAGGAGATCCTTCTTCCCTCACACTTTACTGGCAGGAGCTACAGCAGCCCTCTCCACCCTGCACACACAAACAAGCACACAGCCCTTTCCTGTAGTAGACTCTGGGTTTTATTCGTTCTCTCAGCAGAAGAGTTTCTATTCATTTGCCTTTTCTGGCCTTGATCTTTCTCAAGTAGAACTCCAACTCCTTGCCTTCCAACACGTAGCCATCGGCTCGGCCACACTGTCCAGGTCTGGAGGCAATGCAGGCTGTAAGGAGAAGTCATCCAGTTAAAGAAGTTAAATAATTCACCACCCCAGTATATGCACAAAGTGAAATAACCACTGCAAGCAGTCTCTGCAAAAGCACAGGCAGCAAGACCAGTAACAGGTACACCAGTTTATGTGCTGGCTTTGGGACCTGCCCCTAAGGCATGGTGCTCTGGAACCTGCTCTGTCCCTAGCGAAGTCCTCCTCAGATCTCCAAACTGTCATCGCTCAAGTTCAGTAGCAGAACTGGACGAAGGTCTCATCACCAGAAGACTTCAGAACACTGAACTATTCTCCAGAACTTGAAATCTGTCAAAGCTGTTACACGTTGGTGGGGCATTTTTCTGACACAGTGCAGCCCATGGGTCTTTGGCATTTTGCAAGTCTCAAGTCCTATTGTTTTCCTCGAAGAACAACCAGGAATGACCAGCTCCTGTCTGGGACATGTGCCAATTCAAGCTTCAGAAACAGACTTCCCCTCCCTGACACAAGTGTGGTATCTCCAGAGAAGATAAAAGAATGAGTTACATTTGAGAGACAGAAGATACTCCTGGAGATGTGGAGAACACCCCATTGCTTTCACCTTGCAGTGAGAGTTGTCACAATGAGCAGAACTTTAAATGGTCCCAAGACCACGAATAAGATCTGCTCTGTCGCCCTGTCTGTGCCCCAACTCCCTTATCCACACCCACACTGATGCTGCCAGGGACTCACCAAGTAGCTTTCCTTGCTGGAACTGCTCCTCAAGAATACTTGCTATCTTGGCATTCTTCTTTCTCTCATCGTATTTTTTCTGGATCTTCTTTGAACGCTTCTTGTTCAGTATTTCTTCCTCTTCAGGAGTCTAAAAAAGACGACCATAAATGAAAACAAGGCTAGGCAAAAGGCCACGCTCTACTAGGGCAGGTGGTCTCCACTAACATCAAGGGACCCTTGTATTCTCAGCACTGCACGGTTTCCTAATCCATACATGGCACAAGTACCAATACTTTGACCTCACAGAACTAGGTGCTGTTTCATTTTTGAGGCCAATAAATGCCATGTTGCTGACTAGAGCCACCGCTGACATCAAAGCACAGTGCCCGAGGAAAGGGTGCTTTGGCAAATGAAACTGCAAAGCTTTCCTTGGTGAATTAATCCTCCTCCAGAAAAGCAAACACTCGTTCTCTCTCCAGACATGAGAGCACTTGGGTGTGGTCAAAGTCCTGGCAGACAGGTTACGAGCTGTCCCTGCACTTCTGAGCTGCACAGGGCTCAGAGAAGAAAAGCTTTTGTTTTTAATGCAAGAGTTAAGGTTGTCTCCAAGTGCTACATGTGGGGGCTTAAATACCTTCCAGCAGTCTGGGCTCTGGATCTTAGACAAATTACAGACAGTGAGTCTGGGCAGTATAAAGACACTTAAACACGCACTGCAGTCCAGTGAGCAATCCACAGCTTGTCATCACAGCAATCGCTCCTCAGCACAAGGACCCAACCTGCAAAGTCTTCCTCAGCATTGTAAAATGTCATCGCTCTCCCTTCAGCAGCAGAACTGGACAAAGGTATCATCATTAGAAGACCAAAGAGATGGACAAGCAGGTCCTTGTGCACAAACGGGTGTAATGCCTCAGAGGGAGCTCTGTGGTACTGAACACTCCATTAACAGAGCCAGACCTGTCCTGGGAGCTGACAGGAGTGTAGGCCAGAAAACCCTATCCCTGACAGGTACCCAGCCCTGTCCCGGGAGGCACTTCCCACTCCTGATGGCTAATCACCTCCAGCAGGGCACGCTCCACTCTGCAAAGAGTCAAAATGACAACGACAAGCCCAGACATACCAGTTTGGCGCCCTTCTTGCGTCCAAGAGGCAAGGCATAGTGGGCTTCATACCACTGCCGGTACGGGGTGCTGTCAACCAGGACGATGCAGTTCTTCACCAGAGTCTTTGTCCGCACCAGCTCGTTGTTGGAAGCATTGTAGACGACGTCGATGATTCTGGTTTTGCGAGTGCAGCCTTTCAAAAGAAGATTATGAGTTCAAACCTACAAGGATCTGACAACACAGTCCATGGCATCTCACACCCCACACCCCCCCCCCCAACCATCTCATGCTCATCGCCCGGTCACATGTCCTCCAGCTTCCCTGGCACTGAACTGAACGAAGAGATGCATCTGGTTTTTGTCAGCCCAACTACAGAAGCCTGCACTTGGAAATTGATTCACCTCAGGTGACAAACTGGATCCGTGGCCTTGCTGGAATTCATCTCAAGTAAGACTAAACAACACAATCCTGGACTGGAAGATGCCTCAGCAGATGCCAAATAGCATCGCATACAGGGTTCGATCCTGCACATACCTCCTGGAGTTACTGAATTAACCCTTGTTGAACTGGTCTGCTCTGCAACACAAACCAGAAACTGTTTTTACAGGTCGAGAGTTTGAGCAAACAGAGAGGAAGCTGGTGCTCCCACCCTTTGAGACCCCCTTGAAAGCACTCCGTCTTAGCCACTAGATTTAACTGTTTAGCAGTTTCCCACCCTGGAGACACAGCCACGTAAGCAAAGGCCAGGCACAAGATGGGCTTCCTTCTCCCTGCTCACACATCTCATCCTTTTCGTGCAAGGTACTGAGCATCAGCCCCTTCACTGCCATGACACTACCTACGAATCACGGCACTTTTCAGTGTGGACAGTGCTCAGAGGAGACAGCGCGTCCTTCTGCCCTCGCACCACACGGGCCACAACACCACCTTACTAACTGCTGCCTCTGCCACCACAAGTTAGGATTTTCAGAGAAAACCCACCTTGCTTGGGGGAAATACAACAGACTCCCCTCTCACTAGGGCGCTTCCCACTTTTGCTTAGCAAAGCAGGAGTACAGAGTAAACCGCACGTCTAACGTACCGGTGTCCCATGGCCACGCCTTCTGAGCAACACCCTCAACACCCTTCTGTCAGGCAGCATCACCTAACTGTTACCAGCTGTGCAGCAACCAACAAAAAAAGGTTGCATTTATGAAGAACCAGCCATATTTAGGTTTTTTGCCCCTTTGTAGTTTCCCCCATGCCAGTAAAATGGCAACACGAGCACGTCGCTCCGTGTAACTATGACGCTCCGATCACTGTGAACTTAGCAGGCATCCAAGTCTCCTAAAGCCACAATAAGGTCAAAGTGATCCTCGCTAGACACGCTGCTAGAGCCAGTACTGCGGCCTCCACAACGTTCAAACCCAGCCAGCAAATCCACCGCCCTGCTCTGCTGCAGTTCCACCAACCAGCAGAGCTGGAAAAGATGGATTTTCCCTTCCAGCGCATCAGGCTTCCCAGGTACTTACATTCCGACCCCCATGAGAAGTTGCCGACGTCCAACCGAAGGGCACGGTACTTCTTGTTTCCGCCACGAACCCTCACTGTATGAATTCGGCGCGGGCCAATCTACGGTCAGAACCAGACACCGGGGTGCTGTTGGTGCTGCAACGCTGCCCGACTCACGCCGGAGCCAAGTCCCAGGCTCGAAGGCAATGTGGTCAGTGTAACTATGACAAACCCCAGCACCGGCAGATGCGGGAAGAGACCAAAACGGTCGGTTGCATCTACCTAAGGTGACACTTTCATCACTCCAATTGCCTCTTACTGCAAAAAGGTATCGCTGCTTTACGGCAGGCAGAGAAGAAAATACTGCCTTTTGAAGAGGCAGCAACATGTATTTTAACCGCTCACAAAACAAAATAAGTACTTAAGCCTCCAACAGCACAAAACCAGCAACCAGAGTTTGAAACATCTACTGACCACCCTCTCCAATCACCCACCTTAGTGTTGGCAGGAGGACGCCCCAACTCGTACTTCCTCTTCTTGTGGTAGGGCTTCCTCTTGCCCCCAGTCTTGCGACGCTTGTGCCAGTTGTCCCGGGAGATACCTGGGTGGAGAGCAGTGTGGTCAGAGCATGGCACGGAGCCCACCTGGCCAAGGCAGGGAAGGGTTCTGAGTCCTCAGCTCTCCAAGGTTGGTATCCGCACAGTGCACTCAGCCTTATGCAGCAGTCAGAGAAGCTTCATCATTGATACTCAGATCCACCTCTAACTCCTCCCTCCCAGCAAAGCTGACAAAGCAGCCTCTCTCCACCATGTCTGATGGGTGTCCCCTTTGGGAAGCAGCCTCCCAGCCCATCTCACGTGCTGGGCACCCTATGGGAAATGCCCCATCCCAAGCTACAAGGCACGTTAGAGAAGACACCCTATGTTACCCTCCAGGTGTGGCAGATCATCTATGGGAAACAACCCCCAGCCCACCCGTCTGCTGGACCCCTGAGAGACACCCCAGTGCAACACCCTCCCCCTAAGGGCTATTTCCCATCGCATCTCCAGCTTCACCGCGACCTCCCTCCAAACAGCCAGGTACAGGGCCACCCCCACCCATCCCGCCGGGTCCCCCAACGAGATACGTCCCGCCTCCCCCGCCCGCTTCCCCGCGGCAAACGCTGTCTCGCAGCCCCCGACCGCCCCGGCCCCACCGCCGCCGCCCGCGAGGCCCCC
>WTSP01026349.1:0-16928 GCA_025331215.1 Actenoides lindsayi
TGGGCAGGGGGTGCAGGGGGCTATTAGTGAATCCGGAACTGTGTTAGTTCAGATGCTGAACGCGACCGGACTGGGATGCGAGCTGTGATAAGTTCAGCCAGACTGAACGCGACCGGATTAATTGGACATCACTCAGAATCTAAACCTAGCCGCCCCCAGCCCCTCTGATATCTGAGGACCAGCTGGAACGTAAGGGGGTTTATTTTCTGCCAAATTACTTTAACCCTTCATGCAACAGCTGTAAGCAGCTATAAGATATACATCAAGGTCAGAAGGGTCTGTGGTACTTTATTAAATGTGAGATTTTTTTCAAATGTATCTGTTAGTCTGGAACAATTAATTTAGTACTTGGAGTGATGCAGTGAAAAGTAAATTTTTTTACATTCTCAGTGACAGACTTTTACCTCTGGAATCCTTTACCTAAGGAAATTAGAAGCTATTCTCTGAATACAATTCAAAACATTCTTTTATTCAGCATGCAAAAATACAACTGTTTAACAGATGGATATAGTAACCATAATAGGATTTACTCCACGGAGAAAGCAGGATGTCCTGGTCTGCAAGCCAATTAGTCTATCTCCAATTATTTTGTGTCTCAGAGGAAGACTGTTGATTCAGGAATCCAGTTCCCACTTGAGTGTATTTAAAATCAGGCCATTTTCTAGGGGTTGACCATTAAATCAAAATCCTTTAAGACTAACTGATATTATGGGATTATGCACTGTTGTGGCAGATTTATGCTTTCTATCTGTGCACAACTGGTTTATTCCAATTATAAATACGCTTCATGGCAGTAGAAAAGCCCAACACATTTCATAATGCGTGGAAAGTGTATATATTGATTCTTTGACCAGATGAAAGTAAAAAAACCTCTCACATTGTTATGTTTTTGATTCTGTGGAAGCAGAGGAAACATCTTAAGGACCAGGACACAAGGAAGTTTATGATAATAGAATAACATCACCTCATAAAAACTCTCGCTTGTAGGGATTGTAGGGTAAATGCACACCAGCATCTATAGATCTGTGTCAGGTTAACCTCAGTCACTGCCTCTTTCCATCAGAGAGTGCAGAAGTGAGAGTATTCAGTCTGAATCAATGTTTAGAAGTACACAATACTGAACTGAAGCAAAGCAAGTGTTCATATGCACTTAAAAATACACACACACAAGCTGCTAAAAAAGTGTTCCTTATTAATTTCTTGTCTTTCTTCTTCACTTTCCAACTTGGCAGCTTAGAGCTGGCTCTTGCCAAGCTTCACTTTTCCTTCCCCATTTTAACCTTTTTTTTTCTGGTAGCTCTGGGTTAGCCTGAGATTTAACCTTGCAAATATCTTTGATACATGCATATAGATTTGACAAATATTTGCAGAACCTCTATATTGACAGCTCTGATTTTCACATTGAAGACAAGACCTTTTTTGAGGGGAGTAAGCACAAGATTTTTAATTATTATTTATTTTTCCCCTGGGAATAAATATTTAACTTCCAAATATGTATGCAGCGCTATATATATGTTAAAGAAAACCCCAAACCCAAACCTTCTTTTCTGTGCTGTCTATTTATATGCCATCAGTGCATAAAAGCATGTTAAGAGAGTAATTGGCACGGAACTGTCTAGTACTACTACTCCTGTGGATATGATAGAAAGTCAGGGAAGTAAAATAAGCCTTGAGTTCACCACTTAATATGTCACATACGTGTATAAAAGTGTTTGATGAGTTCACCACTTAATACATCACATGTATGTAAAAATGTCAAGCTATGCTACTGCATAAGGAGAACTGGAGAAGGGCTCTTCAAAGCAGAGGAAACATGTTGGATTTTGATTGATTTACAGGCTGACATCCCACACTTTTAGTGAGAAATTTTGTATTGCCCTCATGGTGAAAGTTTCAGCTAATTATTAAGCACTGGGAGTATCTAAAACAACCACAAATAAAACTACTTGGTACCAGTAAAGGGTACTCTTTTCTTTGATATGATATTGCATGATGCTACTCGAATAAATGCATAACATTTTTTAAGTGTTCTTTAATTAGGCAATGTTTGGGACTTCTTCAGTACATTAAATATTTCGTCATTTCACAAAATTGAATTCCTCATCAGAATAAGTTATTAATTTGTTTCCAACATGCAAGCTTCTAAGAAATGTAAGCATTTAGAGGATAACAGGAGAGATTAACTATTAATGCAATGTGTCGTCAATATTTGACACCCTACTTAGCATGACCATTATCTTCTACAATCTACAAAATTTATTTTTCATGCTCCCACTGTATTACTAGAGTGCCATATGGCCATGCTTGTTTTTCTTCAAATAATTTTTACATAAACAGCTGGTGAGCTGTTTTCTATGTAACATGGCACATATTTTCCAAGACAGTTAGGAAAGATTGATGTAACACTAATATCTGCAATGCTTTGATTGTCAGGGTTTTAAGGAAACTCATATGTATTACTCAAAAACTCCAAGCTCATTCTGTGTTTTGGTTGCTTTGGAGGGAGCCCTTTTTTTTTCTTAATTGACTGCTGAGTGAAAAGATTACATTTTCCCACTTTCCACTGATATAATCTTTGAAATAAGACTTAGTGCAGGTGAATGCTTAATCACACAAAAGACAGTCAAATTATAAAGTCTTGTGGAAGCTCTTTAATATTAATTTGATGAAAAGCTGGAGTTCAGCTAGCCTGGAATTTGACCCCTGGCACCTTATGTAAAGATAGATTTGAGATGACTGGCAAGGGGATTATTTCATTTACAGGTAACCAATTTATCTAATTTACTGCTTTATCCTATGGAATTCAGAGGGAACAGTACAGTATAAACAGTAACAAAAGCTAAGTTAAAGTTGGATTTAAAATCTTTTTCTTAGCTATCAAATATGTTTTTTCAAGGCCATGCACAAAAGCCTGTTTGAGCCAATGATGTTAGTTTGCAGTAAGCTATATGTGAAAATTAATTTTCCCAACATATTTATCTGAAAAGTTTTGCAACATTCCTGTATCTCATTTATAAATAAAGTATATCACAGTTGTTTATGAAAGCAAAAGAAAACTTAAAACTTTAAGAAAGACGACTAAAGAATAAGGAAGTATTTTACAGATTTACTTTTGAAGTAAGACTTTCTGTTGTTTTCACAAGTATGAGTGATAAATACTTTATATATTTTACTAGTGGTCAAAGCAAGCATTTTTGAAGGAAATATACATCATGTGGCATTTGACAATTATTGAAATGTGTGGGAAATTCTGGACTGGTGATGTAAAATTTCAAGTGAGTTGACTGTTGTTAGAATTATAGAGAGAGTTTCCCTCTCTTATGTCAGACTGTCACAGTGACTTACAGGACATCAGAAAGTTTAGTGGTGGAATATAAGTGTAGGACTACACTAAAATGGTCATTTGATGGCATCTATACAAATTCATTCCTGACAGCAAGAACCTGTAACAGATACTTCAGCTCAAGGATCTGGTATTTGATTTTTCTTTTCTAAGTAGGTTTTCCTGTCTGTTTGTACAGACATTATCTGCAGATTAAAACAGTAAACTGAAAGGTAAAAACATGCTCCTGAATTCTGCAGGGAATAGCAAACTGCTGAAATTAAAGAAATTTACCAATAAGTACCAGTTTTTAAAAAGATCAGGACTTTCTGTGGAATACTTAGGAATTCCTGGGAGGTTCATCCTTTCATTTTTTTGGTCTATGGACTAGCTGCTGCTGCTACTTGAAGCAATTGCTCATTATAAAGCCATCTCAAGAATTAGTAGTTAATTCTACCTAAATTGAATGATTTTTTATATTTCATCAGTAGATGACTAAGAAAATTTTAAGCCTGCTTAGGTTGATGTGGACAGAGGATGTTCAAGAGCTGGCCAAAATGAATGAAAGACTGAAAATTTGCCAATTCAAGAGAGAAGTAAATGTTCCCATAGCCTTACTGCCTTTCATATTCACCCTACTCTGAATCCAGCAAACACTATGGTAAACTTTGCTGCACAGACATCCATATCACCTTTTAGTTGTCAAAGAAGCTATGTCATTTGATCTAGACTGGAGCCTGAAGCAGTTTACTGCTGCTGGACAAAAAGATGGTGAACAAAAAGAAGATGGTAGACCGAAAGAAGTCCATCTTCTGGATTTCTGTTTGTCAAATCATCTATCAAAGAAAAGGAAAAATTTGAGCTACAAATGGCCCATCTCTACAGCTGCATAGGTTCTCAAGAAAGTATAGGATCACCAAAGGAAGGAATGAATGCTGGGAATGACACTGGGAATCCTATCAGCAGGACGTGACATAGGCCCAAATGGGCCTTCTGCTCAATGTGTGTTTGCAAGTTCAGAGCATAAGGGCATTGAGGATGCCAACTGCTTACTCAATACATGTCCCAGTTTTCTCTATTGTTGCAGAACATTGTCGTAACTGTTCAGTATAATTATTTTGTCCCATAAGTCCAAATATATTTGCTAGTGTGTTGGACTATTTTCTTCTTTTCTTTCCAAATAACTGATTATGTATATGCTACATTTTCTTATTGAAATTGTGCAGTAATACTGCCTTAAAAGAGTAATAAAAATCATGTGATAGACCACTTTGCATTGGTAAAACTGTCTTTTATGACTCTGTAACTGTTTCATCCTGGTACTCATATTCTTCAGTTTAAGTTGTGTTTGTACAATATAGGCATTATATGCTATGCCATACCAGCTACAAAACACTTAGGATCCATGGGAAAACTTGACAAACAGTCAATTACAGCTATGGTAATACATAACTAAATAAATAAACTTCAAATATTTCTTAAGTAATGGAAAACTATGGCAATAAATGCTTGTTGAGGGAATTAGTGAATACAGGCAAGCTAAAGAAATCTTTAAATATTGAGTTTTAGATAAGACATGATTTGACTTCCTATAAAGCAATTTATTTTGGGAAATAAGTAATACTTAAGATTTGAACAACTGCTATATCTATATAAGGTGTTATATTTTAACAGTTAAGAGGTATTTTTAACTTAGACAGAGCACTTACAGAAACACGCAGCCATCCAGGTCACAGGCTGTAACCCATAGCACTGGCAACTAATGGCAGTGATGGGAACTGCTGCATATGGTGTGAACAAGCAGACGATGTCCTCTTCTGCGTAACTAAATTACAAGAGGAAGTTGAAAAGTTGAGGAGCATCAGGGAGGCTGAGCAGGAGATAGACCGGTGGAGCCAGGCCCTGGCCTCCCTGAGACAGAAATGGGAGCAAGCATCAGAAAGCATCCACAATCAGCAAGATCCTGCACCCTGCCCCTCTCAGACCAGAGGCAGTAGTCTCGATGGGGGAAGTGAATGGAGGCAAGTTCAATGTTGTGGCAACAGGCGAACTCCTTCCTTGCCCACCTCTCACACCCACCCCCAGTACCACTGAAGAACAGATATGAGGCCCTGGTTGAGAAAGACCAGCCAATTGAGGATACAGTCAATGAGCAACCTACACCCAAGATTCATCTGCCATCAGAAAGGCCTACTGCACGTACCACAACCACATCCACAAGAAAAAACAAAAAGGGTTATAGTTGTATTCCTTCTGAGAGGAATAGAGTGTCCAATATGCCGGCCAGACCCTTCTCACAGGGAAGTCTGCTGTCTCCCTGGAGCCTGGGTTAAGGATGTCACCAGGAAAATTCCTAGCACAGTACAATCCTCAGATTATTATCCACTGCTGGCCTTCCATGTAGGTGGTGAGCACACTGAGAATAGTAATATAAGAACAATCAAAAGAGACTTTATAGCCTTGGGATGACTGGTGAGGGACTGTAATGCACAAATTATCTTTTCCTCTATTCTTCCAGTGGCAGGCAGCACATTGGATTGAACAGGCAAATACAGGCTATTAATACATGGCTTCATAGCTGGTGTCACCCTAACAATTTTGGACTTTTTTTGACAATGGGATGACCTATACAGCACCAGGTTTGCTGACACCTAATGGGAAACAGCTTTCTCAAAAGGGGAAGAGAGTCTTTGCATAAGAGATTTCAGGGCTGATTGACAGGGCTTTAAATTGGATGTGAAGGGGGAGGGCCATGTATCCAGACTAGCTAGAGATGGCCATGGGTATTGTATCACAGCACTTGTGGGGCAGCATGCTTACATTTTTAAGAACTAGGAGGTCTTCCACCCCCCAAGGGTGAAAACTGTACACTCAACCCCCTCTCTGACATTCTTATACACCAATGCACAAAGCATAGGGAATAAGCAGGAGGAACTGGAGATCTATGTTTGGTCACAGGGCCATGATATTGCTATTACTAAGACATGCTGGGATATCTCACATGACTGGAATGTTGTCATGGATGGTTATGTACTTTTTAGGAAAGATAGACCAGCAAGATGAGGCAGTGAAGTTGCTCCTTATGTTCATGAGTAACTGGAATGCATTGAGCTCTTTCCAGGGTGGGATGAAGAACTTGTTTAAGGCTCATGGGTGCGAATTAAGGCACGTACAAATATAGGTGACACTGTTGTGGGTGTCTACTACAGACCACCAAACCAGGAAGAGGATGTTGATGAGACCTTCTACAGGCAGCTGGAATCACACGTCCTGGTGGTCATGGGTGACTTCAATCACCCTGATATTTGTTGGAAAGGCTACACAGTGAGGCATACTCAGTCCGGAAGGCTCTTGCAATGAATGCATCAATGATAACTTCCTGATGTGGGTGTTCAAAGTGCTAGTTAGGAAGGGACTGGTGCTGAACCTTGTATTAATGAAAAAAGAAGGTTTGATAGGGGATGTGAAGGTTGTGGGCAGCTTTAGTGGTAGTGATCATGACATGGTAGAGTTTAGTATCATACAAGGAAGAAGCAAGGCAATAAGTAAGATTGCAACCCCAGACTTTAGGAGGGCTAACTTTGTCCTCTTCAAAGACCTACTTGGGGGAATCCCTTGGGCTAAGACTCTAGAGGGTAAGGGGGCCCAAGAGAGCTGGTTGATATTCAAACATTACTTCCTCCAAACTAAAGACAGGTGCATTCCTCTGAGTAAAAAAAAAAAAAAACCAAGTAGAGGAGGCAGGAGACCAGCATGGGTGAGCAAGGAGCTGCTAAAAAAACTCAAGTGGAAAAATGAAGTTCATAGCATGTGGAAAAAGGGACTGCTCTCTTTGGAGAATTATAGGAACTCTGTCATGGTTTGTAGGGGGGCAACAAGGAAGGCCAAGGCCCTCTTAGAATTAACTTTGGCAAAGGAAGTAAAGAAGAGCAAGAAGAGCTTCTTCAAATACATTAATGGTAAAAGGAAGACTAGGGAAAATGTGGGCCCAGTGCTGCATGATGCGGGAGACCTGGTGACAGAGGGTACAGAGAAGGCAGAGTTATTGAATGCCTTCTTTGCTTGAGTCTTCACTGCTAAGACCAGCCCTCAGGAATCCCAGACACTGGAAGTAAGAGTGAAAGCCTGGAAGGAGGAAGTCTCTTCACTGGTTGATGAGGATTGGGTTAGAAATCACTTGCATAAACTGAACACACACAAATCCAAGGGCCCTGATGGACTGCACCCATGAGTGCTGAGGGAGCTGGATGTCCCAGGTTAGTGAAGGATTCCCATTTCACAAAGGATGGCACCCACACACACACATCTAGTAAGCAAAACTGATTTTATTCAAGCACTCACACACACAACAAATAAGGAAAAACAATGTTATTCAAGCAAAGCCAACTAGTTACCAAACATCCCCATATACATACCGGCCCCAAGGTGGTAGACAAACCACCAAACAGAAGGAGGGCACATAGTGCGGTGCTCGGGAAGAAGAGTTGGTTGGTCCTAATGCCTTCCACAGGGCATCCCCTGGATCAAGATGTGCATCAGGTCAACCTTCTGAAAATGAATCTCCCCTCTCCCCCCCACAGTGGGCTACTTATAGCTCTCCTGGAAGGGGCATGGAGACTGCTCCAGCGTCGGTGCATGGGTGGCCTGCGCATGCACAGAGGCTGAACAGAATTTTTCCACCTACAGTGGCTAACAGTGGTCATCCCCCTTGTTGTGCATGTGTGGGGGTCTTGAGGCATCTCTGGTAATTGTTACTTTATCAATCTTCAGCTCCCTTATCCCGTCCTTGAGATGTCCTTTTGTTGTTTGGTTCCTGATTTCACTTGTCAGACAACAAGGAGCTGGTTAAGACTGGCTGACTTCCTGATTCCCCTGTGCACCTGCACATTTCAGACGTGGGAGTGAGTGCTGTGCTCTCCAGTGCAGTGCAACAACAAATAGTGGTGTGCCAGAGGGCCACAACAACGGAGCAACATGTTCCAATACACAGATACACTGGCTGATGTTGTTGCTCTACCACTTTCCATCATTTTTGAAAGATTATGGAGAACCGGTAAGGTGCTTGAGTACTGGAAGAAAGCCAATGTCACTCTAGTCTGCAAAAAAGGCAAGAAGGAAGACTGGTAATTACAGAGCAGTCAGCCTTATCTCCATCCCTAGAAAGGTAATGGAGCATCTCATTCTGGAGATTGTATCTCAGCACACGAAAGAAAAGAAGGTTATCAAGAGTAGCCAGCATAGATTCACTAAAGGGAAGTTATGTCTCACTAATCCGATAGACTTCTCTGATCGTGTGACTGAATGGGTAGATGCAGGGAGAGCAGTGGATGTTGCCTACCTTGACTTCAGCAAGGCTTTTGATACTGTCTCCCATAACTTCCTTGTGGGAAAGCTCAGGAAATGTGGGTTAAAAGAGGAGAGAGTGAGATGGGTTAAGAACTGTCTGAACGACAGACCTCAAAGGGTTCTGATCAGTGGTACAGTGTCCAGCTGGGGATCTGTTAGTAGTGGTGTTCCCCAGGAGTCGGTTCTGGATCTTCTTATTCAATATCTTCAACAATGACCTGGATGAAGGGATGGAGTGTACCCTCAGTAAGTTTGCTGATGATATGAAACTGGGAGGAGATACACCAGAAGGCTGTGCTGCCATCCAGTGAGGACTGGAGAGCTGGACAAAGGCAAACCTAATGAAATTCAACAAGTATAAGTGCAGAGTCCTACACCTGGGGAGAAACAATGCCATATACAAATACAGGTCAGGGGTAGTCCCAATGGAAAGCAGATCCATGGAGAGGGACCTTGGCATCCTGGTGGACAATCAGTTCTCCATGGAACTCCAATGTGCCCTTGAGGTCAGGAAGGCCAATGGTCTCCTGGGATGCATAAAGAAGAGTGTGGCCAGCAGGTTGAGGGAGGTTCTCTTCCAGCTCTACTCTGCACTAGGAGACCACATCTGGAGTATTGTGTTCAGTTCTGGTCTCCCCTGTTCAAGAGGGACAGGGAAATACTAAAGTGAGTCCAACAGAGAGCTACAAAGATAATTAAGGGACTGGAACATCCTTCTGATGAGGAAAGGATGAGAGCCCTGGGGCCCCTGCCCGACAGCCTAAAAAGTCCCTTTCCATCTTTCTTGTAGGACCCCTTCAGATACTCAAGGCCACAACAAGGTCTCCCTGGAGCCTTCTCTTTTCCAAACTGAACAACCCCAACTCTCTCAGTCTGTCCTCATAGGACAGGTGCTCCAGCCCTCTGATCATCATTGTGGCCCTTCTCTGGACACGTTCCAGCACATACATATCCTTTTTGTAATAGAGGCTCCAGAACTGGATGCAGTACTCCAGGTGAAGTCTCAGAAGAGTGGAGTAGAGGGGGAGAATCACCTCCCTCGACCTGCTAACCACGCTTCTCTTGATGCAGCACATGAGGGAAAAACTTTTTCACTGTGAGAGTGACAGAGCATTGAAACAGGCTGCCCAGGGAGGTTGTGGAGTCTCCTTCTCTAGAGACTTTCAAGACCTGCCTGGATGCGTTCCTATGTGGCATGCCCTAGGTGTTCCTGCTCTGTCAGGGGGTTTGGACTCGATGACCTCCAGAGGTTCCTTTCAATCCCTACCACTCTATGATTCTATGATTCTATGATTTTGTTTTCTTGAGCCTTTCATTGAAAGCTGAATACTCTAAGTATTAGGAAAAAAACAAGGGAGGTGAAGAGAAAATTCAGAAACACTTTATCATCAGTTTCAACCACAAAATATGCATTTTAAATGACCTTTTAAATGTATCTACTCTTAGAAGCCTGTAAACATGCAGCTTTTAAACAAGATACATTCACTTGAATAAATATTTTGACACATCAATCAGACATTGATTAAATTGTTTCTCTCTAAATCATCACCTAATTACTGAAACAAGGCAAAGGCATTACAACATTAGCATAGTAAATTCTCATTTAATTCCAATTATAAAAGAAAAGAAAAACTGTTATTGGACTGCAAAATCTGTAGTTAAGGTAAAATTAAAGCACATATCACTGACCTCATCTTCTCTAACCTTGTACTAGTAGTCATTGGAACTGCTATGACTTAACATTGTTTGAAAAGAGCTTTGATTTGTTTAGGAACAATATAATATAAGTAATAGTACATTTTTAGGGAGAAATAAAAGTTTGCCCTCAATATATTATTGAGATATATTTGTATTTTTTGCTATGTGGTATCAGGACAAGCAGAAGTGCATATACACACAAACATACACAGAGGTATATGTAAGTTCCTCTTTCTTTATCTGACAAATATTTATCACACAATTAAAGTGATCTCGCTATTTTGCCTCTAAGAACCTTTCATGACCTCAATTTATAATTTCTTTTATATTCCCGGAACAGATATTTATCATGGGTCTTTGCATTTGGTCAGAGGTGAGAATATGTTTACGAAGAAAAATCTGAAAATGTGACACAATTCCCATGTCCCTAAAACATCTGAGAACATCTAAGACATCTGAATACATTTAGGTAGTCTTTTTAGATCTGAATATAAGTAATTCTCTGTCCTATAGCTTTAAAAATAAATTAATCAAATAGTATGTAAATTTTTGCAGTTAAGAAAATTGAAGTTGATAATACATTTCATGATTTTAGTAAAAATCTAAATATGTTTATATTGTGAAAGTGAGTATCAGATGTAATCACTAAAATCCAAATTTAAGTCTTTCTGATGTTCAGAAAAATGTCAGAATTAACTGATTTTGTCTCAGAAATGTTTCAGTCTATACTTGTTTTACTTACACCATACGTTTTGGCAGCTGAAAGATACTCAAGATTTAATCAATGTTCTAACAGAAAATGAAGTTCTATCAGCTTATCAGGCAGTAGTAAGCTGGGCTTCTAAAATCTCATCAAAGCAAAGTTTCAAATGAAACTTGCATTAACAAGTTCATATAACTTTATTTTGATACATTAAATACAAATTCATGTGTGTTATATAGTAAAAATCATTGGTTATTCTAAGCTTTGCAGAAATGGGGATGTGACAAGGTATTTGAAGTAATAGCACAGGAATACTTTTGGAGAAATTGTGCAAAACTCCTTTTTACATACCTTTCGGGCAAAATGTTTTTTATTCACGGTGCTCCAGCATACTTCAATAGAGTGTCATATGCTGTTTCATGCACTTACAGACAAATGTTCCCCTGCTAGATCTTAATGTAGAGGGACGACTGTTGGGATAATAAAAAGCTCTCAACTAACCCACAATTCTAGTTAGCTGTAATTTATTTGATTGCTTGATCTGTGTGTCTTCACTGTATTTTTTTTTTTCCATCAGAATGAAGATAAAAATGGCTGTACCAAATGTTTATCTAGTAAAGTATCTGGTGTCTCACAGTATCTAGTTACATGTGTCTAGGGGGAGTGTGATAGACCACACTAAGCAGGCACCAGCTGGAACCTTCACCAGAGGTACCAGGTCAGTACATAGGGCTGGTACCTTAGCTTCCAGCATCCTTCATATAAGCTTCTTTGTGAGTTGGAGGTAATGGCTTTGAAGTCATCTAAGCACACATTGAAGTGTGGATCAGAAGTGATGTTCTGAAGCAAGTCTCTCCTCCATCCCTACCCACTATGTGGGTAGCAGTCTTTGAGACCATGAAATTTCACATGAAACTACATAGGAAAGGCTCTCTGGGATGCCACCTGTTACGTCAGAGCTGCTAATGGGATAACACCAGGATAGAGCTTGTACACAGCACAAAGCCACTGCAATGTTCATGATGTGGATGCCAGGTCCCCAGCAGCTACTACTTTGTCCTGCAGAGCTCACCAGCAGTACCACAACTCTGTGTGCACCAACTGTATCTGTAGCCTGTCCTCCATTTCCCAGTCAGCCTGAGGCCATGTCCAAGATGCCAAAACTGCAGGCCAGGGCCTGGCAGCACAAAAAGCTGCAGCATGGTGAGGAAAAGCATTGGGAAACCTCATCAGGGACCTCAGGTCCAGGTCATGAGCTGTGTCAAGGCAGAACTCAGGCTTCACCTGCAGGCTGGCCCCTGCTTTGAAATCTGCTGCCCCCACCCCTACCTCATCAACATGGATCCTGGATTGGCCTTGGAGCCACCCTGTCCCCACAGCTGTGCACAACAGTCCAGGGGCTGTGGTGGGTCCTGATCACTGTCCCCATCCTAGCTCTATTTATCACTTCTAGGAATAGTGGGAAGGGACTACTGAGGGAGGTCCCTGATTCAGCCTACCCTGCTGCCCCACCATTTCTCACCCCAGCCTCATTGCAACCTGACAATGAATCCTCATAGCTTGCCAAAACTGACATCAACTTTTTGTTTTTCCATCCTCACAGAGTCTCCCAGGAAACTGTTTTTGTTGGAACCCACAAAAAAGTTCTCCTATACACTGTATTTTGTAACAGGACCTTCAATAGCTTAACTCTTCAGTATTTGAAAATGTGCTTGTTCTTCCTTGTCACCCACACTATTTTTGTTTAATGCAAATTGTCTGCCTCAACTGCTTTGTATGACATATTGATTGAATGAGATTCCTCTCAGGAATCAGGCAGCTGCAGATTATCAGAGAGCTACTCTCTCTTTCCAACAAAACCTACCTTAAAATACTTGACTGTTCTTTTTTACAAACTTGTGGTAGCTGAGTCTTGAAAGTGGACTTAGGAACACAGCGTACCTAAATTTTCGAAATTAATATCTCTATCACTTGAGCAGTAGCCTTTTCAAGATAAACTGAGGATCCTTTAAATGTATGTGAAATGGGCAAGTAACAACTTGGGAGAGGCTTGTGAAAACCAAGAAAAAAGCAACGCTTACTTTTAGTTCTTCCTTAGAAAGCAGTGTTCTTTCTCATTCACCTTGTGAGCATGATGTGTGGAAGTGAAGACTTGATGGATCACTTTAGGGTACCATTATGTGGTGACTTGGGGTAGGACCTGATATCCTTTGATGGAAGCAGTCATCCTAACAAATGGAAGAATTTACAATTAAAAGAATGGGCAATATTTGAACAATTAAAATAAATAAAGAAGTATACATGCAGATAAGGAGAAGAAGATGCAGGAGAAGAAGTAATATTTGTAAAAATACTTTGTAAGAAAAAAATTACTGCTTTTTAGCTGCCAGTAAGTTGGGGATATAAAGAGTTTTTGCAATAGAGAAGAAGATTCAAAAACTTAAGATAAATAAACAAACATGCGATGTGTGTTAGCAGTCACTGGTTTTCTCACAGAAAAACATGGGAGAAGAATGAAGAGAGTTGTATTAGAAGTGCACATACCAATATAAAGGACTGCACCTGTGGTAGCAATGACTAATGTTCTGCTTATGCAAGGAGGAGGAAAACATAACAAAATTTATTTTATTGTTGGTTATTGAAACACTAGTCAATGGAAGCCAGTTGAATACAGGCGTGCAGAACCAGTCTCTGAGCAGTCAGACCTTTTACTATGCTGTGGGATGCCCTACTGAGATAGTAGGAAGACCACATGATCCACACTGATATCACAGACACAGGGATGGATGTGTATATGACAGGCACAAGAGGTAACAGGGAAGACCTTGGTCACATATTTCATGTTTCTCTCTTAATGCAGTACTTTATCTCTTTTTTTTCTCTTTTTCCTTTTTTTTTTTTCCTATGCACAGCTCTAGGTTCCTACAAACCTCTTGGAGGGCTCTGTAACTAAACAGAAGGAAACTATAAGGTAAAAGTGCCTGCTGAAATAAGGGTATCAACATTTTGGGGTCCATGTTGAAATTCTTACAGAAACAACACAAAAAGGAAAATATCTCCTTTTTGACAGTAGCTAAAGGGTCTGCAAAAACTACCTGTGTGTGTTTGTATTATTAAAACCGCCCCAGGCATCAATGACAAAAACTTTATTTTGTATGGATATGTCAGGGCAAGCTTACCTATATATAGCATAGAATGCATACAGCAACAAATATAGATATTTTTGTGTCACATTTAAGATTTAGATGTTTTTTCTTTATATTGAAAATCTGAGCACTTTCCTTCAGAATAAATAATGTATATCTGAAACATATACATATATTCACACATAGAAAGATCTGGGTTTATGCAAAATTTGACACAGGTTGGATTTCCTGCTACCAAAAAGGAAAAACTTTACAGTTATTCCTATTCTTGTCTTCAGACTGCACAGCTTCATTATAAAGACTTTCATTCATTTACTTTCATTCATTTACTTTCATTCATTTACTTTGTTCATTTACTATCAGATGAAGCCAGCACTGTATCATCCCATCTTCACAAACCAAAATGTAAAACTATAAATAAAACTGTAAAACCTTTAAATAAAAGGAATGTGAAATAGCATGAAAACAAAAATATGAGATGGAAAAACTAAGTGAGATAAAGGCATCTTTGTACACAACAGACAGATGATTATGTGGATATGCATATGTGTGTGTGTAAAATACAATTGTACAGAAAGAGAATGTATGAAATCTTATTTATTAGCACAGTTACGTGTCTGGCTGTTAAGTGATAAATGAGAAAATTCAGAAAATAAGGCTATTTTATGCCCAGCATCTTTAAACAAGAGTAGGAAAAAATAGATCTGCTTTGTATGTCTCACCCTTCTTCATAATTAGAACATTTATTCAATCCTTTGTCCTGCTGTAAAATTATCTTATTGGTTTGCTGGTGGTTTTTGCTTCTTTTACATACAAGTCATAGAAAAAAAAAATTACACTCAAATGCAAGTACTTAAAAGATCTACTCCTCTCTCTTATACTATCCACTTTCATTGACCTGTAATTTTCACCACTTGCAAAATCCATCTTCATCTTTTTTTCTTAAACTATTTTCTTCTCTCATAGCATCAATTTGACATAATTTTAATATATTATGTGTGTAGGAGATATAAGACTTTCCAAGATCAAAGCGCAAATAGAGAATATAGAGTGATTGGCAACAATGTGGAGTATAAGTTAATTAAATAGAAAAGTATACATCAGCAGGATAACTTCATAGGTTTTGACTCACCACCCACTCAGGGTGGCAGAAGACACTGTACATTTTGTGGAAGTTAGATATGTTCTATATAGAACAAATATTTTGCTGTGAACCACAGAGATGTGACTCAAGAATTAAGTCATTAATGGTTTTCCCTCAAACAGGTACACTATATCATAATTAGAAGATTATGAGGTAGGGAAAGCAGTTTTCCACAAGATTTGCATGAAAGGGGGAAACTCTATTAATAGAATCTAACCAGAAAGTGAACACGAGCAAAACCAAAACATCAGTCTTATACCTAAAACTATATGAATTGTTTTCTTCTCACGACAACAAGCATGTTTCCCTACAGTGGTAGGGAAGAGAGACATTTCAGACTGATAATTACACAGAGAGACACTCCACAAAGCTCAAGGAAATCTTGACTTGGAGAAATGAGTCTCAAGGAAAGGTTTGGTGCTGCGAGAGGACAAAATTGCTCTTAAGGGATAAGAAAGCTGAGGTAGGATTTTGTGTACAATTGCTTCTTTGCCAAAGGCAGGGTATTGTTTTTATTTCCCAAATTGCAGTGATTTCTGTTATTGTTGCTTTACAACATCCTCTAAAAACTGATCTCCTAACTTCAAGTGTTATATCTGTGTCTGCAGAAACCAGCTGCAAGCCATGTTTGAAAATCCATGATTTGGCTGAAGATATTACAAGGATGTCAGTGGTGATCTTTGAAGGTCTGCTGCAGTTGGCTCAAACAGTCCTTATGCCATTAAAGAGAATTAAGAGATAAATCAATGCCTAGAAACTATGCCAGTGAAATTACAAAAAAAAAGTAGAGCAGCCTAGACCCAAGAAACATTACAGAGAGGTATGACAAAGAAATTTGGTAATGCTCCAGGAGAAAGGGTTGGGCCACCACTTAAAACAGACACCTGTGATTAATTCCTATCATTTAGAGGAAAGGGGAGGTGGCCAGCACTTTGCATAATTAGATGTCTTTCAAACAGCCCATCTGTAGCCTTTTAGAACTTTGAGGTCAGCTTCAGATGAATTTTAAATTGAAATATTTGTTCTTGGGAAAACTACCATGCTCCTAACTTGACAATTTAACTGATATGGCCATCCATGTAATCACAGTATCACAGGTGAGAATTAGTGGATCAAAACAATGCACGTGCTGTCCTTTGAGAGAAATAAAACCAAATTGTCTTCCAGCTTAGCACCAGCAGAGATAACCGTTCTTTATATACTGTCTAGTGAACGACATGTACTATTTAGTAAAAAAAAACACTTTTAAAAAAATATTGCTCTTTAAAGTATTATTTGACTATTATTTGATTTTAATTTCAAGAAATAAATAGCAATTACTAGTTTGAAAAATTGCCTTAGCAGCATCTGCTGACGTCTTTGCAATGCTGGCTTTTAAAAAAAGAAATGCTCTCCCAGAGAGAATTGTACATCAAATTTGCTACATCAAAAAGCACTTCCAAAAAATAAATGTCTCATAGATTTTCTATTGAGAGAAGTGCCTTCTTTTGTGAGAAAGAAAGAAAGGAAGAAAGAAAGAAAGAAAGAAAGAAAGAAAGAAAGAAAGAAAGAAAGAAAGAAAGAAAGAAA